>JASDQU010381087.1:0-11187 GCA_032191745.1 Picea mariana | reverse complement strand
CAAGTGATGTGTGAAAAAAGGCAATGAGGCAGACAGAGCAACGAAATGCAGTAGAACAGTGATGAGTCTGGTAAGCCATTGTTGAACATCATATCACTGTAATAAGTTTTAGTAGCAAATATTTAGATTTCAGGGTGGTTGGGTGGAGCTAGGGAGGACTTGTGTCCTCAAAGGTTCAAATGGGTGCTTGAACACAGGGAGTTGGTGCTTCCTTCTAGTTGGTGCTAGAGAAACCAGGGAGTTGGTGCTTCCTTCTAGTTGGTGCTAGAGAAAACAGAGAGTTGGTGCTCTCAGCAAGTTGCAGCTTGCAAAGCTGAGGTTTTAGCCTCATTATGAGTTGGTGCTCATATGTATGATACTGTAAAGAATGTAACCATTACTTATCATATAAAGAAAAAGAGGTTTTTACCCTGCATGGGTTTCCTCGGGAAATATCTGTCTCTGTGTTTCTCATATATGTGAATGATGCTGAAAGTGCNTAGAGAAAACAGAGAGTTGGTGCTCTCAGCAAGTTGCAGCTTGCAAAGCTGAGGTTTTAGCCTCATTATGAGTTGGTGCTCATATGTATGATACTGTAAAGAATGTAACCATTACTTATCATATAAAGAAAAAGAGGTTTTTACCCTGCATGGGTTTCCTCGGGGAATATCTATCTCTATGTTTCTCATATATGTGAATGATGATGAAAGTGCCATTGTTTATTTCCCTGCATTATTGTGATTATCACTCAGTGTCTCTACAAAGAGTTTAAAAGAACCATAATTGTTTAAGCATGGAAACAACTGATTCACCCCCCCCTCTCAGTTGTCTAACAAAGAAAAAAATGAAAACACGTATTTATAATATTAACACAGAGACACAATGAATAATAATAGATATATAGTAAAACTTGACTTCTATTAAATAAGAAATATGATGAAACTGTAAAATGCAGATTGAAAACAAGCTTGATAGAATGGTGACAACTTATCTCTGAGAAGAGATGTGATGGCTACGCTCATTTGCAAGAAGATGAGTACTATGATGCTCTCAAAGCATTTTTGCAATAAACATGAATTCCAAAACCCTATACATCCAAAAACCTAACCCTAGGATATGAAGCACCAAAATTCATGTGGGTCCCATTGGGGTAAGTTGGTACATAAACTTCTTGGGGTCGTAACTTTTTCATACGATCTTCGTTTTTGGTGCACGATAGCCCATTGGAAATATCTATCCAAGGAATACACATTATGCCATAAAAATCTAATTTCTTCTACAATTTGACTGTGGTGATCCCTAAAAACATTGTTTAGGGCCTCAAAATGGCCCTGGAAGTTCAAGACATGAAAACTAGAAAAAATTTCCAAACTGAGAAACTACCAAGATGAGCCATTTGGAACATTTGGGTAGCCATCGATATCCATATGGATCATTGATAATATTTGATTTTATTTTCTTTATCTAGGTCTTGTGTGCAGGTTTCCATGAAACATTGACAAATAACAACGCCTCTAATAACATTATTAAATAAGGGAGAATTTTGTTGGACTGAAGCAACAACCAAATATTTTGAAAACCTTAAGGAGTCTATCTATACAACTCTTTTCCTAGACACACTTGACTTTACAACAATATTTATTTTTGAGTGTGATGCCTCAAACCATGGAATTCATGCAATTTTAATGAAAGAAGGAAGGTCCCTTTCCTTTGAAAGAATCCAACTTAAAGGAAAAAAATCACTCAAACCCATTTATGAAAAATAAATGTTGTCCATATTACATTCAATTCATAAATGGTGCCATTACCTAATAGTAAGACACTTTAAAGTAAAAACAGATCATGATAGTTTGAATTAATTCTTGGAGTAATAATTATCTTCAGAAGAGAAACAAAAAATGGGTTACAAAGATGATAGGTTGTGACATTCAAATTATCTACAAAAAAGGAAAACATAATGTTGTGGAGGCTACCCTTTCAAGGAAATAAGAAGAAACAACAGTTTCACTATGTGCTATTTCTATTCCGCAGTTTGATTGTGTGGAAGAAGAAATGATAGAATGGAAGCAACATCAAGAGGTATGCAAGATCATTCAACAACTACAAGAGAACCCCATTTCACTAAACAATTTTGTATAGAAGAATGATTTGTTATTGTATCACGATCACCTATATTTATGTAAGAATTCCCAACTCAAATGAAAGGGCCTTCTGGAATTGCACACTTATCCTATAGGAGGACATTCAGGATTCTTGAAAACATACCATAGGATCAAGAAGGATTTTTTCTAGGAAGGTCATAAAACTAATGTTCCTAATTTTTTGTTTGAATGTTTGGTCCACAAATAAAATAAGGGAGAGACAATCAAGACTTCATGTCTCCTACAACCATTAGATATTCCAATTCAATGTTGGGAAGAAGTTTCAATGGATTTTATTATAGCTTTTCCCAAATATGAAGGAAATACTATCATCATGGTAGTAGTGGATCAATTCAGTAAGCCCATTTTTTCTCTATTTCTCATCCTTTTAAAGAAATTATAGTAGCTACATCATTCATGGAAAAAATTCAAAAGCTACATGGAGTCCCCGACGTTATTTTAAGTGACATAGATCCAATTTTCACTAGAATTTTTTGGAAAGAATTATTTTCTTATTTAGCTACTCAATTGGTTCACAACTTATCTTATCGCCCTCAATCCAATGGGAAATTTGAGATTGTGGATAAATTTCTAGAAGGATATCTTCGTTTCTTTGCATCTGATAAACAAACACAAAGGGTCAAGTGGTTTCCCTTCGTGTAATAGTGGAATAACACATCCTTCCATACTTCATCAAAAATGTCCCCGTTTCTAGAAATTTATGAATATCATCCTCCATCCATTACATCACCCTTGAAATGGAATACAAAGGTTCAAGTAGTGGAGGACCACATAGGGAACCAACAAGAGGTTCTCAAACTATTGAAGGACAACTTGCTTATGGCACAAAATAGGATGAAACAACAACCAAATCAACATTGTAGCGAAAGGGAATTTGAAGTGGTGGATCGGGTATTTATGAGGCTACAATCATATAAAAAAATATCCCTCAAGAAATAAAAGAAGGACAATAAATTAACACCCAAATATTATAGCCCCTATAAGGTTTTTCAAAGGATTGGAAGTATGATTACAAATTGGATTTTCCTCCATCTTCACATGTACATCCATTCTTCCATGTTTCTTGCTTAAAGAAAGTAATCAACAACAATGTCCTAGTCTAAAATATTTTACCAGAGATTATGAAGAAGGGAAAATCATACTAGAATCACAAACAATCCTTGAAATAAGGATTAAGCAGTTGATAAATCGAGGAATTACAGAGTAACTTTTCAAATGGAAGAACCTACTAGTGGAAGAGCAACATGGGAAGATGAGTTCTTCATGCCAAAAAACTCGTGGTTAGTCAAGTGTTTAGGAAAACACTAGTTTGAAGGGGAGGGGCCTGTTAATACCTAGACAAATCCCCATGTTATGTGTAAAAACCCTTATTAAGCCCTAGATATTGAATCATTCCATTTATAGTGTTATAACTATATATCGGCTAGAACCCTTCATTGTAGCCTTTCATTATATATAGGAGACAAAGTGTACAATTATAATGAAAGGGTACAATGAAGGGTTCGAGACGACATATAATTATAACGCTATAAATATTATATATAAAGGTTCCTTGGTGTGTTATATATATACACCAAGGAGACCTAGTCTTAGGATCATCATAGCTCATCTCATATGGTATTATGAATTTGATATATTGTAAATGGAGGTTTCCCCTTTGAAGTGGACTATATTCATTGACTTTTTATCATTTTTAATATGTTGGATCATAACACCATCTATAGAGGTTCCTCTTGTACTATGGGACTTCTTGTGAGAATAAATTCTACAATTATTCTCGCTCCTACTAGAATTTTTCAATTTTGTCCATAATGCATTTTTCTCTATATGTCTATCAAAATTTGAATCATGGCTGCATTTATCTAGTTCTACTCTTCATGATCCTTAATTAATATTTTATTGTATGCTCTGTATCTTTGAAGCTCTACCCTCAAGATCTTCATAGTCTTTACAATATTTGGAGATGTCTCTTGATTCCTACATCCATTAGACTCAATATTTTCATTTCCTGCCTCCAAAGGTTCACCCATGGCATCTACTTCAAGTTCATAAAGGTCACGTGCATCCTTCATGATGATATTTTTATTATCCCAACCAACACTAAGCTCATGTTAATTTAATTATCTTTAATTTTCACATTTAATTGTCTCTAATATAGTTCTATATTTGGAAAAGAGTTCATACAATTACATATGTTAGACACATTTTATCACCAAAATTCATAGAGAATTTTTTTATGCATTCACAAAATTATCCATATTGACAATTTTTTGTCAAATCAAGGATACACACTCTTTTCTTCCCAAATTATAGAAAACTCATAAGTACTTATCCATAATATGAATTTTCAAGCCTATTCTACTATGAAATATATATCCCATGGTTGTAATCATGCTCAATTGTATGTTTTGAACTAAATTTTATAACACCCAGGAGTTACCATTTATGCCTAATTTATGCACTTTTTACTAGTGCAATCAAAGTTAAAGACCAGGTTCTTCCACCTATATAATAAAATCCAACAAGAACCAAAAAAATATTTACACGAGGAACTAATATTAATTTTATTGGGAACACTGGGTAAACTTAATCTTGGTGACCTGATACTCTAGTGATTTTCTTGGTGAATTTGGAAATGTCAACTTTCCACTTTTTTCACTTTATCTATAGTTGGAAAATCTAGTGAAAATTGTTATCTTTCAAACTATAAATACCCATGAAAGTTTCACCAAGATAAAATTGTTTAGATTATCATGATGATATAAAATGTTGATGAGGAAATGTTTTTCCAGATGTTTTGTCTTCGGTTAGATTTCCTTCATTTACAGTTTTCAAAATTGCCAAAAAGTGTCCTAGAATAGTGGATTTTTCCCTATTTTCCCAATTTTACTCCAAAACTTATGGAATCTATTCAAACACTCATCTAGGTTTCCTTTTGTTTTCACATATTCCTTATTTTTCAAATTTTGTAATCAACTAAGATTCTGATAGAAAGTGCAATCTTGTCCTATGAAGACTATTATTTGCTATTTTTTTAAATTTTGGGGCCAAATATACAATCTTACACTCAATGACATTTTTATAGACCTTGTCATTGTGGGCCTCCACCTATAATTTTTCCTTAATTTGACTTTGTTTTCTCCAGTTGTGGCCAAAAGAATAATTCAATTCCAGACTTAGTTTTTAAACAAATTCTTATGTTGATGTGGCATGGCATGTGTCTTGTGTTGAGGTGGCAGTGGTGTTCACTTGGAGATTATGTGTTTCCATTGACACCTAACATATCATCCTTAACCTTTCTCATGCATTACATGTCCCCATGGCCCTTGGATTTTATCTACTTACACACACACACACACACACACATAGAGAGAGAGAGACCCCATGGCCCTTGGATTTTTTCCACTTACACACACACACACACACACACACACACACACACACAGGGTCATATGTATTATCCAACCTACGGACCTTCCACATGGTAATATATCCCAACACTAATGAGATTTTGGGTCCCCCCTATTCTTCAATGTCCATTTTCTTTACATGAAGACCAAGATTGATGATCCAGATCCATGTGGATTCAAAAGATGCCAAAATTTAATATTCCCTACACACTCTACAATGGTAAACCACCCATACACATCATGATTAATCAATGATTATGGATATCAAATGATAGTTACCAAAACCATGTTTTGGGGATGCATAGTACCACTTACTTCCCTTCCAATACCACTCATTTGTATATACCATTATACCATTGTGGAACTCAAAAATCGATTTCTAAAACTATGATTTGAGGCTCCACAATATCAATTATCATATTCCAATATGATTTTTCTCCAAAAGCTACTTCTCACACCTCTACTATAGATTCATCCTTTCCATGTGGCTTCCACCTATACCATTTGATCCAACCCAATATGGGTTCCTCCAGGTCAACATGTGAGTTCCACTCATTAATCCCATGGTTACTAATTCTTATCAATGCATCTTAGAGAAGAATTAGCCCCAATTTATCAAATTGATGATTAGCCTCCAACAATGTCACTAACCACACTACTGCCATAATTTCCTAGTAGAGACCTCCATATCAATCACATACCAACTTATTCCTTTATGCTCCGAACAAAATTTTGACCCCATTAATAACAATTCAAACATTTGACATCATCAGAATTGGGCATGTTTATCAATTTCAAAATTTTGTTATTTCACCATGGAATCAAACCTTTCAATTCATGATTATAACCAAAGTAGCACTTCCATGTTTTTCCCATATACTCCATCAAGATCAAAATTTTGGCATTTCAAATTCATGAATCTCTCAATTATGACTTTATACAATTTTTCTTCATTGTAATTTTATCAAACATATAACTTGGAAAGTACATTCTTCCCCATTATCATTGAGACCTTTGTTAAACACTTCATATGCAAATTGTATTTTTTTCTTGTACATTTTAATTCATGGCCCATACAACCCTAATGTTGTAATTGTTAGCTTTGATAACACACTATAGAATCCTATCCTACTAATCCTAGTCATGGGGTGGGTAGTCATCACATAGGATTCCAAATTCTAACCCTTAAAAGACTATATCCCCATAATAGAAACTAAAAAAGATTCCCAAGAAGGACTAGAATTTAATAAAATTCATGTGCAAGTACAAAAATTAAAATGTACTATAAATAACAAGCATGGATTTACAAGGGTTAATGGTAATCAACTCCCCCTAAACAAAATTAATCATAATCACACACAACATGTAAGACACATTGATTTCCATAGCATAAAATAAATGTAAAATTTACATATCCATAAAAAATCATAAGGTGCTTATCCTTTAACTAAAAGAATACAAGGAAATCACTAAGTAAGAGTGATTTTTCACCCAAGTAGTGTGGGTATGTAATGCATATACCACCCCCAAGCATTGCTATGAGGACACTATGAAAAATAAAATAAGCTATAAGCTTATCTCTTTCTTATTCCAACCCATGTGCTCTCATGTTTAGTCAATCTGCTCACAACAACATATTATATCCATCAAAAAACAACTATCTTCCACTACCCCACACAACATAAGGAATGCATTCCCCTTCTCTACCCATTAGTGTTGGAGTTACTTCACACACACCTAGGATTTATTTTTCCTATGGTTTTTCCTTTTTTATTAGTCATAATTATTCATTATCCAGTCTCCTATATTTTAGGGGAGAATATTCCATCTGGAGAATATTCTCTTCAGTTTTCACTTCAGTTTGACAAGTTGAGTGGAGTCTAGATGCTGCATTGGTTTTGTCACCATGAAACATTGAGATCATCACCAACTAATGCACATTGTCCTTGGGATCATCACCAGACTAGTGTGTTACTCATGATTCCATAATCTCTTCCTCACTTCACTCTGTTTCATTCAATTAGTTGAAGACTAATAGACTAGTTAACTCAGACTAGGTGGAAGTTCAGTCTTGTAATTTCCTGAGAGACTAAACTAGGTGGCAGTTTACTCCCGTAATTGTTGGTGTGTGTCCAGATCACTCTAGACCACCACTATGGATCATTAGTTACTCATGTATCCTATATCTATTGTAAATTATTCACTCTTTGAATGTGGAATATGGTTAATGAGAATTCTTCCATTCTTTCTCTCTTGCTTCTTCTTTCTCAATTTCTCTCTGCAAATGTGTGTGGTATTTTCTAGCTAGATCTGTTCTATGTAGGTTCAACACATTTACAATTAGTACCACAAATATATTTTTCACGCCAACAATTTTCATTATGGGCATAAAGAGCCCAATTTGTTGTATGTTTTCTAATAATTGATCACAATATCAATACTTGGCTCTCAAGAATCCAAAGAGTAGAAAATCCATAGTGGGTGAAGGTTTCCTAACTTTTCCAACCCCATTCTCACCTACATCCATCACACTTTCATCAAAATTCTACAATTTTCTCTTAACAGTGTTGATTATACTCAATTTCTAGATTTCTCCATGGATAGCAATGGAGAACACATCATGAA
The DNA here is from genome assembly GCA_032191745.1 of Picea mariana. NCBI lineage: Eukaryota > Viridiplantae > Streptophyta > Pinopsida > Pinales > Pinaceae > Picea > Picea mariana. The sequence continues at coordinate 3,011 of JASDQU010381087.1, read as the reverse complement.
CAACATGGAGCATGAACATGAGACTATTGGAATGAATGTTAGATTTAATGAAAAAATCAGAGGATTGGTGGAAGTAATGGTTGACATTACTTATGACTAGAGAAATGTATGATTGTTATAATTCCCATAAGGATTGTACTCATCCCATGTTTCCACAACTACATGAGAAGGATTCCCCACTAAACTCTTATATGAATTCAGTGATTCTTTTTTAATATGTCAAATGAGTTTGATGGATTTATTTAAGGAACATGGAAGAAAATAGAGGAGTTCTAAGTATAAGACTTAATAATAGAGGATTTATTTTTTACATGTGTCTTTTCTTCTTCCCTTCTAGTGGAAACATACTCCCTCTTATGCTCTACACAACCACCTTAGACCATTATGTATTATATTCCATCATTAATATTTACATAGATTGGTTTTATCAAGGTAGCTTGCCACATGGTCCATATAAGCATATTTACATCATACATACATAGCCATTAACTAGTCACACCTTGGCCTTGAGTTTTGCACTCATAATCCTTACTGGAATATTTACAACATTTACATAATACGGTTTAATACATGTCAAAGGTCAAAACTAGGGTATTACAATGTAACTTTTAAATTCCTCAATAACAACACATCTTAACAAATGTTTCATCTAATTAAACTAACCTTGATATTCAATAAACGTCATTGTAATTTTGTAAAAGAATAATTATCCCACATAATTTCAAAACAATATATTACTTATCTTTATTGTCTTTACATGTCAACATTCTAATTAAACAAAAACACAATCCAAACAATATATAACTTTCCTTTGCATATCAACATTCTAATCAAACATAAACTCAATCCAAGCAAGAAACACAATCTAAACAATATATTACTTGACTTTACATATCAACATTCTAATTAAACAAAAACACAATCCAAGCAATACATACATAGATTATCCAAACACATGAATGAAAAGAGATTTTTCAAATCTATGTAGTTTATTCTTGGTATCAAGAATTAATTAAGCGAGAGATGGATTGTTGTGAGAAAACACTAGATGTTACCAGTTCTATATGAAAGTGGACAATGAAAGCAAGTTAAAATATTGCAAAGAAGAAAATAGTTAAATTAGCTTAGGTACGAAATGTTTTTCTTTCGAGTGAAATGTTGAATATCTCATAAAATGATGACACAAATCCCCATGATGATAGACATAAATCCCCATCTTGTCTACTTACACTATGAAATGGATTGACTTAAGGACGACAAAGATGGATTTTGAGGCAAAAGCATGTTCCATATTGATGGAGTAGCACAAATAATGTTTTGGGATATTCCCATTTCCCATCATGTCTTATGTTAGTTAAGCTAAAAATGTGGAAAACCATGTGCTTGTGGATATTAAGGGAGACAAATATGACACAAACAAACCATGATGATATGATAGATATCGTTATTATATGATTGTGATGTGGACATCGATTATGGGCAATGGGCATTGCTCAACTAGTACCTTCACTAGTGGACTTTGGAGTTCTCTTTTTCCTTGGTGGGTCAGTGGATGTAGATCTTAGACTTCTATATAATTAATAAAAAAAAATCCATTTTCAATGCAAACACCACATCATTTTGAATAAAGGAATCCCCTACAACTAAAACTTTAACTTTATTTGTTTAGGTGAAAATTTCACCTAGAAAAATGAATTTTAAGAGATGTTCTAGGGTATGTCATAAATGTTGTCACACTGCTTACATGGCCTACTACTCGTGTGCTCGATTTTTCAAAACTTGTGAAATAGATGAGTGCATGATCTTGCTGATGTGTAAGCGTAACCCCTAACTACTCTACATTTGGTTAAAGTTAAAATGTAGCATCATAGGATTTGACAATAAACACTTTTCTAATTTTAGAATCTAGTATATTATTGTTATTATTGTTTTGAGTCAACATATATTCCATATCTATGTTTTTTACTATATCTAGCCCTCATGGTTGTTGAGTATATCTAATTATGATGTATTTACGGTAGTGAATTGTCATAGTAGATTTGATTTTCTTTTTTAAGTGTTCCCAAGAAATTAGATTCAAGGGTTGAAATCTATATGGTGCATATGTGTGGCGAAATTTCAAACTTCTAAATTTCTACAATCATTGGTTTTTTTATATGTATAATTAATGAGTTTTGTAACCTACATATTTGTTTTTAATTATATTATTGTTGTGGGAAAGATATCAAAATGGAACTCATTCATCTTATCAATTCGATTGGTTTTTTTATGTGTGTAATTAATGAGTTTTGTAACATATATATTTGTTTTTAATTATATTATTGTTGTGGGAAGGATATCAAAATGGAATTTATTCATCATATCAATTGGGTTAGTTTGAGTGGTTAAATGTTTTGAGATTCATATAGGAGTTATCGTGAAAAATCTTGGGCTAGCTATCTTTGTCACATATCTCACTTGATGTCCCTACTAGGTCAAGCATTGTAATCAGCGCAAACAAGTTTGCATTGGGTACCATGGCATGAAATGCAAGTAAGTGCTTCGAGATTTCTCCATGAGGCTTTTCTTGAAAAAACAAAATGTGACAACAAGTTAGAAAAGAGATGTTCACAAAAATTTTGTGTTATTTCCTTTTCTTTAGTCAACATTTCATATCTTTTGTGATAGTTAATTTATAATCATCCATGGATGTTTTTTAGAAGGTGATCATATACAATAAAGAGTCATCAAAACAATGGATTAACATAGGATTAAATATGGGTTGTCAATATGTGTTGGGGTATCAAGGGTTCATTGAATAATTTGTAAGTAGATATGTTGTTTCACATCCCCAGATTTATAATAATGGAACAACAAGTATATTTTAATCATATATAAAATTTGTCATGGCATATAAAATTCGTACGAAACAAAGTATGCAGTGGAGCCAACATAAGATATGTTGGAAGATGACATAAGGCACATCTTCGAAAGAATGTGTATTGTTCATGAAGCATTCGAAGACATTCTAA
>JASDQU010381079.1:4587-15611 GCA_032191745.1 Picea mariana | reverse complement strand
GTTATTTTATTTATGTCGGCTTTAGGCCATTAAGCCTCCTAGTCTCTTATATATACCAAGGAGACATTTTCATTTTGAATCTTGTACTTGAACATTTAAGTGGGGTAAAAGGAGGTTTCCCCCTCAAAGAGGCTTATCATCTGAAATTATCTCTTTTCAAGGCGTTGAGTACTTTTCTTGAGGTTTTTCTATGCTATATTGATGTTTGGTTCTTAACACCACTATAGTTTCCTTATTCTCATTAGGCAACGAGTCAACTACATATCTCGACTTGGCAAACACCTTCACTTCCCATGCATGGTATTCTATAAACAAAACCTATGAATATAAGCATCTCTCATGAGTTATACAATTTCAACGGATGTCAGGTTATGTTGCACAAGTGTATCCTAAGATTTAGTCATTTGCTACTTCAAGTTGATTGTATCTTATTGGTGTTTCCATTGAGAATCTCTTCCTTCACTAAAAAGAGAGTTTCTTTCAACTATCATTACATTTCAAAGAGATAAATCCTCAAAGAGGAAAAACCCTCTTGACGAGAGAGAGAGTGAAGGTCATCTTCATGACTCACACTGGGTGACATCTTTCTTTTATGTAATGTTTTTCTCCATTGTATCATAAACAAAAATTATCAAGTTATCTTCCCCCATTAAAAAATAAATTCAAATGGTTTTTATATCTTCTCATTGTTTGATTCCTAAACTACTAATATTGTGAATAATTTATAGTGTTGTTTTCTTTTTTGTAATTATGTTCAAGAATATAAAGGAGGTGATATTGTTTGTATTACCTTCTCTTGCTTCTAAACCAACAATAAATATATGAAAGAGATACAATCATGTTTGATCCACTTATTTTTCTAGTTTTCCTGTAATTTGATATTAAGGGAAGGAAATAGCTTGCTTTTCAACATTCATACTTGTACATTTTCATTTTATATCCACACTACCATAGCCAACCTATTGATTAATCTTATTTGGTACACCCTAGCACAAATAACCCACAACAACATTGTTGGATAAATTCTCCCATACAAAATTGAGACTAAACCATATCTACACCCCCAAAAATGAGCAACTTGATCATTCTAACTCAAAAGGTATCAAGTGGTGGAAATATCACAAGCATGATAGTCTTAACACTTACAAATGTTGAAAACTTAAATAGTTAATTGCAAATTAATACCAAACTTAAACACCTTCAAACCCTAAAAATGTCATCATAGACATAAATGACAATCTCGAGACCTACAAAGACCAATTTCTTGATCATGATCATCCAAATTATTCTAAGAAAAGAAAGAAGGATACCCCCCCTCCTCCCGCAACCCGAATTTGAGTCTTCTAATGAAGAAAAAGTTGATTCCCCTCCTAAATATTCTAAGAAGAATGAGATGGCTCTCAGTAACACTCCTTATAGCCATCCTTATCCCAAAATTTGTAGAAATAATCCATGTTTTTGGGAAGGATACTAGTGAATCAGGTGTTGCACCATGTTGGATTGGAGTCATAATTGTCTTTGTCCTAAAAAGGGCATCCCTATATCTGATTTCTATACCTAATAGAATTGATATTGATACCATCATTTAGGTCCACTTGGTATGTCTTTCCTAAGATAAACCTACTCAATAACTAACTCTTATCCTCATCGATGTCAATCATCCCTTTCCTTCTCATTGTATTAGAGTCATAACCCAAACCTAATAAAAATATCCTTCCCACTCTTATAGCTTCCCTCCTCCCCTCCCTACCTATGATAGGTAGTCATTTTCTTTGTATTATTATTCTCTAATCCCAATCCTACCCTCTCATGTCTCTATAATGTCCTACATAGACATTATTAGGGAATGCCTTGATTAGAGGGGTTATATTGTTGAATCCCTCTTTGAGTTATACCTTGATATTTACTAAGTTTGAGCCCCTTCTCTCTCCTTTGATATCTATCACATATCTTCCCGTAAGGAATGATAAATCAATGTGGATGACCTATTATGTATCCAAATCTATCACAACTATTTCACTATCAAATGAGTTAGTGTTAATCCCACAACTTTATTGAACATCACAAAAACTTGTGTTTGCTACACAGTTGGTACTATCCATTTCTCTCCAATCTCGTGGGCACTTCAAGGATTCAAAAAAAATGAGACCAAATCTCTCATATCTATTGCGATCTCTTTGACTCTCAATTGTACGACAATTGACACCCATTTTTTAGTACTCCTAGAATATTTGGAGTACAATACCATCCTTAGTCACCCATGGTTGGATGTGATGATGGATATATTATGCACCTTGAAATTATATCTCTTGTTCTTTCATGAAGGAAATACTTATTCCATTCAACATGATCCTACTTGTTTCTCTCTCCATCATAGGGTTGAACCTAAGGTTCATTCCTTTGCCTCTTATGTGTAGTATGTTTTCTTCTTAGAAGCCTCCTAATCCACTTTGCTACCTTTCAAACTCCACCAAAGTAGGTCAGACTCTTATTTTATATTACTCCACATTTTCTCCTCTTGATCCTTCTCCTCCAGTCACTTTCTTCAATCCACTTAGGGTATTCTCTCCCTTATTCTCTCTTATCTTCTAATTTCCTTGTTTTCTTCTTTTACTCTTCCTCTTCTGAAGTCATTGTCATTTTGACATTCGAGGATATCCCACCCTATACCCCTAGCTTTCCATTGGTGGCTTGATCTATAATATCCTCATAAAATTCCCATATTTTAATGTTTTTGTAACACCCTCGCTATAGTCCTCAGTTTAATTAATGCTTAATGTAGATATAATATGTGGTTATGGCCAAGCAATGTATATGCGAAATGTATTTCTAAATTTTAATAGTAAAATGTGATGCCAACTACTAAGGGTATATGGAAAAATATGGGGGTTTAATTAATCTACAAGAGAGGGGAGGGTCTAGGAGAATGTCTAAGAGGGGTCCAAGGGGGAATTACCCATGTCTATTAATTCCACCCACATTCTTGAATTTTATTATCAATATGTATTAAACTAAATTTTATGATTGAGTGTCCCTAAATCCAATCATTGAATGGATGTAAGGGGGTGGGTCTGAGAAGTCACATCCCATGGTTACTGGGAGCATGGGGGTTGAGTAAAATTAACTTGGGGAAGTGTGTGAGTCAAGCAAATAATCCAAAGGGAGGAAATTCGTATGGGCAGTGACAATAATTTTAGACAATCAATTTGTTGGCAAGAACAAGAAGTAGAGAGAAAGAAAAAGCTCTTGGATCTAGAGAATCAATAGAGGGAGGATTCTAGAGCATGTTGGAGAATTTTTGGAGCATGGTGGAGATGAACACTAAATATCCAGGTTGTCATTCCTAAAGAGTGAACTCCTGTATGAGTTGCATTGTAACACCAAGTGGTTGTTGTTGTTGTTGGTAGTTTTACTAGCAGTGAGTTCCCTTGAGTTCCCAGTAGAGAGATTCTTGGTTACCTATGCCAGACAGACCCTAATAAATGAATGGGATGCTCAAGGGGATGAGATTAGTGAAGGGGTACATTCCTTAGGTTGGGCAGGTCGAGAGGAAAATAGATGGTGGAAAATCAGGATAGTTGTAGGAGAATACCAATGAGTTGTGGGTTTCTGAGTTGTGAGTGGAAAATGAAAGACTTCCCTCTTTTGGATTGATAACCCCATCTCGGGGGTGACTTGTTGTTGATATTTGGAACAAAAAGTTTATGGTTATGTGGAACGTCTGTCCCAAGCAGCTGGTTACCCAACTAAATTAAAAGATAATCATTTTATCCATTTATGTGTTGTATTTATGAGTTAAATTGTTGTGCATGAACTCTGTGTTTAATAAGAATTTATATGTTGTTGGGTGATTTATTAGCTCATTCATGCTTGTTTTAAATGTTGTAGATGCATTTTCTAAATGGTATTAGATAATAGTTAAATTTGTATGCAATTCATAAGTGATAAGATACAAGAAATCAGTGAACATAAAATTATAATTTTTATGAGTATTATGCATGTAATGGACCTCAACTAGGCTAGGGGATGTTACATTATGGTATCATATCCTTTAGTTCAAACACTGAGCTTGTATGGGCCAAGACAGATGCAAATTGGTAAAATTTGTTGTTACATATTTTGGTCTGTGAAAATTTGGGAAAAATTGGTGAAAAATCAGAGAAAAATCCCCAATTTCATGAGCAAATTCAAGACGAATTTGCCTCATATCCATTTAATAGAGTTTTAATGGTGTCAATATATATAACTGCAAAGTTAAATTCGAATTGGAAGGTCATTTTTTTTGTTTCAATGGCCATTGTAGAACTAGACAAAATTTGGCGAATTGACGACAAATATCGTGTTTGATCTCGAGATCAACGACCTAGATTCATTGTGATATATATAAACATTTATAAGGTTTCAACTGTTTAAAGTGTTGAGTAGATCAATGGTCAAGATTCAATTTCGGTGGTTGGGAGAATGAAACAGATCAATGGTCTGGATTCATTTTCGGTTGTTGGGAAGTTGGAGCCGATTGACGGTCATGATTTTCTTTCAGAGCTTGGAAAATAGAGAAAATCAACGATTGAGAATTGTCGGAAGAGTTGAGTGAAGTTTGATAGATCGATGACCAAGATCATTTTATAATGGAATATCGAAGACCTAGAGAAATTGTTGATGGACAATGGTCAGATCGGTCAAATTGGTGAAATTTTTTAGCCGCCAACAGAAATCATTGACGTTCGATGGTTAGGTGTGGGTTAATTCGGTGAACTATTTCTATTGAACAAGAGAGAGCACTAATCATCGGTGGTCAATGGTTGGGTGTCGACCAATTCGACTAGGTGTTTGGGTTGTCCAAGGGAAATGGTTGATGGCCAATGAAGGAAAGAGGGTGATGACATGACATGCCATGTTAACATCCACGTGTCATGCCATGACATTCAGATTTATATGTTAGAGTATGTGTCATGCCACATCATTATCCATGTGTCATGCCATGTTAGCATTTTCCATGTCAACCAAGAAGTGGTCGATGGTCAATGGTTAGGTCGGCCAAATTGGAGAAGTGTATTTGTCAGTCAAAAGGGAAAACATCAGCAGTCGATGAATGATGGTCAGGTTGGCTGATTCAAAGATACGTTGCAAGTGGCTTGATAGATAATTATTTGATGGATTATGGTCGATAATCATGCTTTGGGAGATTCATGAACAAGTGATTTTCCAAAGAGAATCATTGATCAACCAATCACCGATGGAGCTCAGATCAACGGTCTAGATTGCTTTGAGATGTCGATTGAGGATGGAAATTGATCCGTGGAGTTTGGAAAGGATTAACAGATCAACGGATCATATTACACTTGATTTGAGATCAATGACTCGTATTCAAAGGACTGTTATGACAATAAAACAATCAATTTTATATGAAATTTTTCAGATTTTAAAGGTCTTGAACTTCTGAGGCAATTTCGAGGCCCTAAACGACATTTTTAGAAAATCAAAACCCACGAGAGTAGAGTGTACAAAGGTACACTATGATTTTCCATCTTAAATAAAATAACTCAGAGAGAGCTATCCAATGAGATACTCTGAGTGAAAAACATAGCTTGTATGAGAAAGTTACAACTAAAATAGTTAAGGTAAAATTTTTTCACCAATTTACTTCCAAAGGGAATAACTCCTTGCTGAGAAGTCCGTTTGGGGCTCAGGAGCAGTCTATGGAAATCTTGTGAACCATAAAATCCATCCATGGAACCAAATTTGGAATCTAGGTAAGTAAATTTGTGCGGGAAGAGAAAGAAGACACCTGTAACATACATGGATAAATTGGGAAAAATAGTCTAAACTTCTCTGAACCATAAATTTCAGCTCAAATCTCATATTTGAGCAAATGAATTGTCCTTGGAAAGGTCTCGAGGAGGAGAAGACATTTTTCCACCCAAAATTTTTAATTGGGTGTTAAAAGTTTATCAAAAAGTAATAAAGTAAATTATGTAGTAGTAAGTGGGTGGAAATTACAGCTTGTAATTGTTGTAACTTTTCGCTCAAAACTCAGAATGAGGCATGAGTACAAACATTAGAGAGATATTTCATAGAGAAATGCATATAAAGAATCATATTTTGAATTGGTACATTACGTTCTTCATAAATTAATGAGAAGAATACCTTGTTTTCTAATTGATGAAATTTTTTATGTTATACATGATCTAACAATAATTATTACATGCACATTTCTTGTAGAATTAGAGGTGTAGGAAAACAACTTTGGTTCTTATATGAGAAATGTAGTTATGGAATATGTCGAGGGATCTTATAGCCATGAGGAATAGATCAAAGTTCTTCATGTCAACATGAGAAATGATGAGAAAAATTTTAATGGGAGAAGAGATAGGTAAGAGTCTGTAACTATGAGAAGCCTACATAGAGAAGTGTAGAGATATAGGGATGATAATGAAAGGATTATAAAGGCTCAAGAAGAGATACTTCAGAGTATGAATATGTTTCATAAGAAATTTAGCAAAGAATCTACCACCAAGCAAGAAACTAGTGTTAGACAAGTGACAACATCTAGATCCCATAGGAGCAAGAATGATCATGGGAATGATAGGAAGTCAAGAAGCATGAGCATGCACCATCATTCTCCAAGGAAATCAACTAGAATAACCCAAGTGTTTCTCATGTGAACTCAGGAAAATTAGGCCACCAGATTTCAATGGTGAGCATAGTAAAGGAGAAGAGGTCAATTTTTGGCACTTGGAAATGAAGAAATATTTCTAGTTGCATGATTACCCCTCAAGGGTAGAAGCTATAATTGCAACCTACCACTTGCAAGGAAAGGACACCATGGGTGGGATCAGCTTAAGAAATCCAAGCACCTTTATGAGAAAAGTGTCTGATGAAGGTGGTTCAAAGGATATTTCCAAGAGAAATATTTGTCTGAACATTATTATGAAACACTTCTTTGAACTCAAGTTGGGAAGCATGAAAATGGACGAATATGAGAAGTAATTATTTGATTTGTTGAAATACGTTGGCTTCATAAAATATGAGAAGGTCAAAATCTAAAGTTTTCTAAGTGGGTTACCCTCCTTTTATAGTGACAAGATACAATATGATAACCCTATAATTTTGGAGGAAGCTACAAGGAGAGCAAATCATATTTATGAGCAAAGCAGAGGAAGGCCAGTTTTCCAAAAATCTTGGAATGATAAGATGAAGGGTGAAAAGGATAAAAGGAAGAAAGGTTTTAAGCCACCCTTTTTCAAGAGCAACTCCCAAGCAAATCAGCAAGACTAGTCAACCCAAAATGAGCATAAGACTACATATTCATTTGAGAAAAGGCCAAGGAAACATCTTGTACAATGTTGGGGATGTGATGGAAATCACTTATATCGGGACCACCCTCACAAAGGAGAAAGAATGAGGATTGTTCAAAACATTCAGTAGGTTGAAGCAGTTGAATACATGGGAGGAATCATGCCAAGGATTTATGTAGACTTGGACAACAAGCAAGAAAAATATCAATCCTTCGTAATTTAAKTGGAAGTGGAAGGTAAGATTAATAGCCAACCCATAGCAATTTTAATTGATTCTAGAGCTAKCCATGTAGTTACATAAACTATAACATTGTTGAAATATTTCACTTGCAAATAAGTAAGCATAATAAATATTGGTTAGTTCAGCTAGCCACGAGAGCTAAGAGGAAGATCAATGAGTTATTTAAAGATTTTCCAATATACATGAATGGACTTAGCACAAAGGTTGATGTGAACATCATACCATTGGGTTAATATGATTGTCTAATTGGCATAGATTGGTTGGAAAAACACCATGTTGTCCTAGAATGTTACAACAAGAAAATCACATGTATTGATGAAGAAGGGTAGAAAGGCAAGGTTCAAGGCATTCCAAGAGTTGTAGTTGTTAGAGAGATTTCAACTATGCACTTGAAAAAGATTTTCAGAAATGGATGCTAGTTTTTTGCAGCCCATATGGAAGAGGCATCCGGAGATAAAGTGGCATGCATTTAAGACCATCCAATCTTGAGGGATTTTGAATATTTTTTAGAGAAATCCTAAGACTTCCACCAAAGAGAGACATTGATTTTTCTATTTATTTGGTGCCAAGATACGCCCTAGTGTCCAGACACCATATATAATGGACACGACAGAGGTGAAAGAGTTGTAGATGCAACTTGAAGAACTTTTGAAGAATGGGTATATATGCCCAAGCATGTCACCTTGGGGAGCCCAGTTCTTTTTGTGAAAAAGAAAGACGAAACCTTAAGGTTGTGTATTGATTTCAGACAACTAAATAAGGTCACCATATAGAACAAATATCCTTCTCCAAGGATTGATGACTTATTTGAACAACTGAAAGGTGAAAGAATATTTTCCAAGATTGACTTGAGATCAGGTTATCATCAAATGAGGATAAAGGAAGGATATACAAACAAGACAACATTCAAGACAAGATACTAGCATTATGAATTCACAGTAGTACCATTTGGACTATAAAATGTCCCAACAATTTTCATGTGCCTAATGAATGGTGTGTTCAAGGAGTACTTAGATAAGTTTGTAATTGTGTTCCTAGATGATATACTCATTTACTCTAAGTTTGAAGAGGAACATGAAAAACATTTAAGAACAATGTTGCAAGTTTTAGTAGAGCATAAATTGTCTGCTAAGCTAAGTAAGTGCATCTTTTATCAGAAGAAGATTCACTAGTTGGGGCATATAATCTCAGCAGATGGGATAGTAGTTGATCCCGAGAAGATAAAGGCCATTATAACATGGTCAATGCCAAAGAATGTCACAGAGGTTAGATGATTCCTGGGTCTTTCCATTTATTACTGAAGATTCATAAAAGGTTTCTCAAAGATTGCAAGCCCAATCACTTCTTTGCAAAATAAGGGAGTTAAATTTGAATGGAATTCCAAGTTTGAAGAGAGCTTTCAGCAACTGAAAGACATCTTGAAAAGCACACCAATATTGAAGATTTCATATCCAAATGTATATTGTGTTTTGTGCACCGATGCATGCAAGGACGGGATTGGTGGAGTCATCACTCAAAAAGATCACATGGTATGCTATGAGTCCAGAAAGTAAAATAACATGAGAAGAATTAGGCTATGCATGAATTAAAGTTAATGAAAATTGTACATGCATTAAAAATGTGGAGACATTACCTCATAGGGAGATAATTTGAGATAAGAACAGATATTTGTGATCTAAAACATTTGTTTGGAAAACCAAAATTAAATGTTAGACAAACTAGGTAGCTGTGATTTCTTAGTGAATACAATTTTGAGATTAAGAATATAAAATGCAAGGATAATCAAGTGGTTGATGCACTCAATAGGAGAGCACATGAAATGCATATTGCAACCATTAGCCTATACATGATTAATCTGAAAGATAAAATTATTGCAGCAACAAATTTAGCTCAAACATATTTGAAAATAAAAGAAACATTACAACAAAACAATTTACAATAGAAATTTGATTATTATGAGATGAAGGAAGATGTAATTCTCATGTACAATGGCAAATTATATGTGCCAAATTCCAATGAGATGAAAAATGTAGTGTTGAGGGAAATGCACAATGTGCCATATGTTGGACACCAAGGATATCAAAAGACAATTGTGACTGTGAAAAGCCAATACTTTTGGCCTAGAATGAAGAAATAAGTGACAAATTATATATCCAAATACCTAAAATGTCAGAAAGTAAAAACATAACATAGGCACCCAACTAGGTTATTGCAGCCATTATCCATTCTATAATAGAAGTGGGAAGTTGTCACAGTGGATTTTATTAATAAGTTGACCAGAACAGTGAAGAAACATGATTCATCATGGTAGTGGTGGACAAATTGACTAAGGAAAAACATTTTATCTCGGTGAAGACAACACACAAGGAAACAAATATTGACATAAAATAAGTTGTGAGGTTACACAGAGTGCATACGGAAAACTATGATAGGCAGGAAAACTATGCAAACATGAATAAAGTGCTTAGATATTTTAAAGTGGGAGAACATGTGTTCTTGAAAGTGAAAGCGAAAATAAGTTTGCTAATATTAGGAAGTTTCCCAAAGTTGACAACAAGATATTATGGACCTTTTGAAATATTAGAAAAGATAGGTCCACTTGCATACATGCTAGTATTGTCTACATCCATGAGAGTGCATAATGTATTTCATGTATCACTATTAAGGAAATATGTGTCTGACCCTAACCACATAATTGATTGGAATGTGATCCAGGTGGAGCACGAAGGGGATTTCCGGGTGGAACCAATACACATCCTAGACTAGAAATTCAAAGTGCTCAGGAACAAATCCATAGGGATGGTAAAGGTTCAATGGACCTACTACGGTTATGAAGATGCTACTTGGGAGCATGAAGAAAACATGTGGGAAGAATATCCACAATTTTTTGTCAATTTTGAAGAAAACATAATGCAAGACTCCATTTTAAGAAACTAGAGTTCTGGAACGACATCTCATAGTCCCAAGCAACCTGCATTGGGGGGCCTGATAAAAGAATGGCACATTCCTTGGGCTAGCCCTAATTAAAAAATGGTGCATTCCTTAGATCATCGAGTTGAGAGAGACATGAGATTATGGTTGGAAATGTTGTTGGAGTTGTAAAATTGAAGAATTTTATTTCTCAGTACTCTGATGTAAATTTGTATATGTGTGTGTGTGTGTGTGTGTGTGTGTGTGTGTGTGTGTGAGCATAGTATGCATCAAGGATGGAACAATTATAGGGGAGGAGGAATGTAACATCCCTACTATAATAACCAATTTAATTAATGATTAATGTAGATGTAATGTGTGGCTATGACCAAGCGATGTATATGAGAAATGTACTTTTGAATTTTAATAATAAAATGTGATGTCAACTGCTAAGTGGATATGGAAAGATATGGGGGATGAATTAATCCACAAGAGAAGGGAGGGTGTAAGAGAATTCCTAAGATGGGTACAAGGGGGAATTATCCATGTCTATTAATTCCACCCACATTCCTGAA
>JASDQU010381076.1:0-11214 GCA_032191745.1 Picea mariana | reverse complement strand
AAGGTGCCTCAACGAGAGGGTTAGGGTTTCGTTGTTGCAGTAGAAACTAGCTGCAACTGCAACTGCAACTGGGCAAATCCTCCCAATCTATCTTCCAGTGGTTAGACTATTCGAAGATAGTGTGGGCCCATAACCTGTTAGAAAGTAATGGATGTGCTCATTTAACCATAGACAATATAGCAATCTTGTCACCCAACCATAGGCCAAAGCCACCCTGAGCACCTTAACCTTGACAGAGAATGATTCTGGGAGCAAACCCTAGGCTTAGTAGCCAAATAGAGGTGGCACACCTCTCTCCAAGGATAGCGTACCAAGAAAGAATAACATAAACTGATTAGAGAGTCCAACCCAGAAAACCAAAAATGCAGATTGCAGAACTGTCGGCAGCAGCTGCTCCCAAGACTTGTGCACAAACTGGCCAATTGTAGTGCGCACAAGTGTACTTCTGCAGTTCTGAGAATACTGGCTATAATGAAGACTGGCCTCCTATATTTATATTGTTTATGGAAGACTACCTGGGCTGACTTCTCATTTTGGGTGCTAATTACTTAGTATATAACATTTCCTTTAGCCAACTTCTTCTCTTGGAGGCTAATAACCTAATACAAATCATTCTCTTGAGACGACTTGTCTTCTAGGCTTCTTAACCAAGTTACAACCCTTTCCCACCTATTTGGTCATCCTAATGGACCTATAAGAAATTCAACTTAGATCAAGAAAGGAGCTCAATAATACCTCTCCTACAATTATTGAAGAAGATTCAGAGGAGGAAACTCCTAATAGAATAAATGATAATGTTGAAATAAATCAAACTTTCCCACATTTATAGATTCCCCAGTCATCTAGTTTACCTCCTACCCGGAAAGGTTAAGCTTGGAAAAACCAATTGTTCGCCCTGAATTTGACTTTGTCTCTGAATTAAGGAATATTTGCATCAAAGTCCCTTTTTTACAAGCCATTAAAGATATACCAATTTATGCTAAAACCTTTAGGTAACTTTGTGTAAAGAAACCTGAAAGAAAGAAGATAGAACCAACAAAAATCCAATTTGTGGGGAGATCAACAGATCTCATGTCACGACAATTTTTTGTGGAAAAATATCAAGATCTTTCCAAGCCGATTGTTTTAGTACGCATCAACAATGTTCTCATCCCAAACACCCTTATTTACTTAGGGGTATCCATCAATATCATGACTCAGTAGACCATGGAACAATTATAGTTACTAAACCTTCATCCTACACCCATTGTTTTAGGGTTAGTAGACCGATCCAAGATTAAACCCGAGGGTGTATTAGATGATCTGATTGTTTTCTTAGACTCTTGGGAGTACCCTATTAAATTTATGGTCTTGCAACCTGTTGAGCACTCAACACACCCTAAAATTCTACGTCAAATTTCCCTTTTGGGTACCACTTGATCTTTTGTGAATGTCTAATTCGATCTTAGTATGAAAATGTTTCCTTTTCTCATCTTCTGTTTTTCATTTTAAGTCTTTCAAAGTTGTTCGGGAAAGCGAAAATCATCATGAATTAACAAAGACTAACATTTGATTAAAGAACCGGGAGGACCAAAATAGTCGAGCCCCGACCCCCATCGGTGTCGGCAGACGACAGTCTTAATTACACGATAGGCGCTACACAAGAAATGTCGTCGATGATCGACCCTCATCAGTGTCGGGAAGTTTGAAGAGAGTAAGTGTCGCATCAGTAAAGGAAGGATATCGCCAATTGTCGACTATTGAAATGTTATCGGCATCGAGGATTTACGAAGATGTAACCTGCAAAGAAACTACGCGCCTGAACAGATCCCCGATCATCGATCTCCGATACCTGTCGGCCTCAGAAGTTTTCTAAGAAGGATACCAATGGAAACATACGGAAGGTGTCGCCGATCCCCGACCTGTCCACTGAGAAATGCGATGTGATGGGACGTTTTATCTCTAAGATACGTTAGATACGACACATTTAAAAGGTTAATTAATTCCAGGATCGTGCATTAGTTGCTAATTCATGCGTAAACCAAAAGGACCGTTTAAGCCTCCCGATACAATGCATCTCCCTTCACGCCTCCATCGTCAACCAACGTAGATTTTATTTGCAGATATTCGACGATAAGTTGTTTTGAATTGCATCCATTACTCGTATTAACTGGTTGATACGATTGGTAGGATCTCTCCTGTTATATTCTTTCAAGTCATTGTGTATGAGCTCATTCTGCACGCAAAGAAGTTTGGAGCACCCAGAGGAGCAAGACGAGTGATCCATAGAAAGCTTCCAAGGTCTGGTGAGTATTAAAACAACAATTTTAGCAAGCACTACATGTATGTACCGGCTTATGGGTGTTTTACGCTTCAATTCATATCTTTTTTTCCAACGTTATTCTGTACACATGCCTAAAGCATCATTTTCAGTTGCAGGAACAATGCCTCCGAAGAAATCCACCACCAGGAAATCCCCAAGGGTGCCAAAGCTACAAGAACCAGAGGCAGGAGAAGGTTCCTCCCCATCAATCACAAGGCAATTGGAATTCTCTCCAAATCCAGTGTTTGTCATCAAGACAACCACCAAGAAGGCCTTTGTCCATCCCCCGGTCTTTGGAGACACAGAGGCGAACTTCAGGACCAAAACAATATTTCCTCGTTGGGAAAACCTGTTTAAGAAAATCAAGAAGGAGGAAACCCTCGAGTATGCCCCGCACGACGATCCTAATACGAGAAAACTCGACGATGAAGTCCTCCTGAATCTCCGCAAGGCTTATTTTCACATGGTGGCAAGAAAGACTCTGGTATTTCCCAGCATCGAACTCTCAAAATGGCTTATTGATCACACTGATGCACATAGGTGTTTAATTAACGACGAAAATGGTGGATGCGTTGGGATTTTCCTCCCAATAGAATTTCAGAGTTACTACAAGCTCAGGGAGTCGGAGGAACGGTTAAGCACTGAATTTGTTTTGAGTTTCTATCAGAAGCATGACACCAACAAGATTATGGCTTCGTGGTGGAGAGAGGACAAAAAGTTCACCAATCGGACCTCTTTCTGGTACCCGACAGCCAACCTAAGAGAGCCTTACATCTATCTAATGGCTCTCCTCTGCCGATTGTATGGAGAGAAATATTGCTCCAGGTTTTCGGAGGCCTGGATGCCTCTGGCTTATACTATGGCCATTTCCATAATAGGTTTCAACTGGGGTGACATCATCTCCAAATAGTTGAGCACTTGCATTCGACAAGCTCAGCAGCCGAAAGAGGGAGAAACCCCTTCCTTCTACATGGCTTCTTATCTACTGGACGCCGTATGTGCCAAGAACATCTTCACTAGAATGAACTTAAGATGGCACTCCTCTGAGCTCTCGGTCCATGTATACTTCAACATCCTTTGGGAAAACACGTACAAGAAATATTATTCTCTCATCTATGACCAGTTTATTGCACACATTTATTCTTTGTTGTTCAAGAAAGAATACCCAAGGCTGTCGGATGCAGCCAAAAGGGTGGTATCGAAAGTAGGCCACTGGTATCTAGATGAGCGTGAGACCTACATCAGGGTTTTCGGCACCACAGGAGAACCCCATCTGTTACCTGTATATGTCCCGGATCAACTAGTATTAGGGGAAATTTGTTATCAGACCATTTTGCAGGGCTACAAATCCACTTTGGTAAAGGACAAGAAGAAGGCCTTCACACCTTACAGGTTTCATATTGGCTTCTATGTGGTCAAAGACACTGCGCGGGCCAAGCAAGAAGGATTAATTCAATTAGAATTTTGATTCCGGACTGGTCGTTTTCGGAAGCATGATCCCAAAGGTCTGGTCCTAAAGCATGCATCACAGGTATCATCTTGTTCTCCCTATGCCCATGACTGGTTTGAGGATGATATCTTCACTGAAAATGCTCAATATTAGGATCAGGTGGTGGCAAGGATGGCTTATCCTAAAGAAACCAGGTTTAAGGCCATGAGTTTGGATGAGCAAGAAACAATCCTGGAACAATCAGCTCAAGATATCCTCAGGGCCAGAGAAGAAAGGACAATATCCGAATCGGTTGAAGCGGTGGAAGCTCCTCAAGAAAATATTGAAATAGTAGAGATATCCCATGAAACTCCAGTACAGGATATGGATCTCCCCAAGGCTCAGAATGCACAAGAGAGCGGGTCACTCTTATATCAACAAGCCCAACTGTTAATGAAGCATATGCAGAACAATGTGGACCTTGTCAGATTGCCAAGGCTTCCAACCGATAGCCCAGAAGAAAGCTCGGTGAAGCCAAGAGGACCTGATTTCATAAACCTTGATAACACCAACGGGCCATATGACCCTGAATCCACAACACCACCAGCCAATTCATCGACATGCATGACGAAGCAACTAGAGATAGGCCGAGTATCAGTAGAAACAAGTGCTCATGACCGTCTGATCGAGTTCATCAATGTATACATTGATGATGAGAGCTTGGAAGCATCTCAAAGGACCCCGGTGCGTGTCCAATAAGAAAAGGGACCTGAGAAGACTGCTTCTCCTGCTCCCGAGGTTCAAACCTAGGAAATCACACAAAAGGAAAAGGAAGCCGAAAGTGGCCTCGATACAAATATGCCTGATGCGCCAAAGAATCCAGAAGACAATCTGAACGACAAGTCAGAATCGGGCGAGCCAAAGGAAGGATTCCCGCAAAAGGACGGCGGTGTTTCAATGGTCGATGCACAAGTAAGTATCGAACCCACTTCTGACACCTCTATTGCGCTTGATACTCCGATCCTCGATAAGAGTCAAGAAGAGGCCGGGCCTTCGGAGCACAACGAGGAATTTTAGGAACCGGATCTTGAACAAATTCCCACCACCGGAACACTGCCCAAAAGTCTGGGAAACACACTCACATGGGGTGATCAGCAGATTCTGGAACCAGTGGATGAAGTAGCAGATCTCTATGCAATCTCTTATGATAGAAAGAGGAAGGCCATCATCCAAAGAACCACAAATAAAAGGAGGATCACATTGGATCACTCCATCCTCATCACCACAGAGGAGAACTTGATAAACACAAAAAATGCCCGAACATCGGAGCTCCTCGCCGTGGGAATGGCGATCTCATAAGCCACTTGGGATAGAGCCAAACGAGATGAAATAGATCTAGTCGCTGCTTGGAAGGAACTAGAACATTTGTGCCACCTAGATTAATACTATCAGGGCACCACTCAAACAGTGGTTTACCTGAGGAGCGAGTTCGAAGAAGCCTACAACAAGTTTAAGAAGGAGCGACATTCTTTTACTGCGAATATTGTTGAANGCGCAAGGACATGGAGTGGTGGCATGAAAGGGCGCAGCAGGCCATAGAGAGACTCGAGTACATTGATGCAGTTCAGTAGGGCCGAGATAAAGAAGAACACGACATCCAGATGTTGGTCAAAAGCAGTCTCTATCGCATGAAGCGATCAGCTGAGTATTGGGCTAAGATGTCGCAGGAACCACACTGATACATTCAAGAGCAGTTGGCCAAATGTGAAAATCATTGGGGTAAAATCAACAAAGCGATGAAGGATATCGGACTCCCCGAGTTCGACACCCCCGACGACTTCATCGACCTACGCGACGTAGTCGAATCGCACACTAGGAAAGATGCATTATGGGCCAAAGAGCTGGCAAAAGTGACTGACACAACTCTAGAGCAAGTGCAAAGGTTTATGGAACATCCGATCAGAGCTCAGACTGTGATACAACAGTTAAACACTAGTCTTGTGAAATATCGGGCGCATGCGATGGAGGTCAGAGGATTTTATGCGGCTCCGATGCAACAACACAAATTTCCATGGGCCCAGGCCTGCGAAGAGTTGTTTATCAGTTGGTCGGAATATGATAAAAGTCACCCTTTCGAGTGATATCCTAAGTTGACTATTAAAGAAACTGTTAGAAGAAGATGCCACATGGTGTATTTTGCTTTTCTTAAACTGCACTTAGCCATTGTTTTCAGTTGAACTTAATTAATCGACCGATTAATTAAGGGTCGATGGTTGTTGCCAGAACTCTTTTCTTTTATGGTTGTTAAGAATTATTTTGAAGTTGCTATGAATTGAGAAGTCCTTCTGGACCAAAGACAAAGTTATTTTCATCAAATGCATGTGTGAGTGGATGCAGAGAAGAACTGTTTCCTATCTCGTTTCATGAATAGATCTAACAAGTAAGAACTTTCCAATTTATTGTCAAGTTATCTGGTGCAATGCTTTGTTGTTCTTTTCTTTAATGATGAAGATGATGAATCATTGTGTGATTATGTGATGAATGATTATGGTAGATGAACTATTTTTCTTTTCGTTATCTTATTGCATATTTGTTTTCTTTCTGATAATTAGTAATCTCAGACAGTAATTGGATGCTCACATGGTTAACGTATTAGTACTAGGCCCGTGGTATAGAATTTTCATCTGCATGTTTGAGTAGCGGGTTATCCCAAGCTTAGCCTCTTCCCCAGTAGTTATAACTTAATTCTGTTTTGTTGCCAAATTGGTTTATATCGGCTTACACCTCACATCGGTCCCACCCAAGAGAAAATACAAAAGAGATAGGCCAAACTGAAGGAAGAGACTTCACAAGAAAACATTAAAGCCCATCGATTAATTGGCTGGATCACAAGATCTGAAGAACCATTCCATTCCAAACGTTGTAGAGTCTAATGGGGCCTCGGTGGTGGGTTTGGTTCCTATTGTTGAACTATGGATTTAAGACCCATCAACACAACCCAAAAATTCTTCAATGGAGCATCCCCTGATCTTAGGAAGACCATGGTTGGCCACCACAAATGCATTTATTGGTTGTAGGTCCGAGAACATGCTTATTTTTCATGGGGATTCAGTGAAAAATGTAACTCTGTATCCTCCCTCCAAATATTCTCATGAGCTTGAAAAGACTTCATGGATAGAAACCACCAATAATGATGAAGAAAAGTTTCAACTTGTTTTTGTAGTAGATCATATTATGCATTTCAAAGTACTCACCGAAGAAGACCAGATTCAAATTTTTTTGGTCCATTTCGATCCTTTGCAAAATTCTAATTTACCACTTGATCATATTTTTAGTTCAAATTTTCAAGAAGATTATGAGTCGAATGCTTCCTCATCACAAAACATTGCTACAATAGCCATTGATATGTCAGAATCAAGCACTATTCCTACTRAAATCAGTCYAGGTAAATTTTTACATATAATTTCYCAACTTGATAGTTTTCAGCAAGAACAACTAATCAAAATGTTGCAAAAACACACAAATGCCTTTGCATGGAACTATCATGATATGAAGGGAATTCACCCTGAAAATTTCACCCATCATATAAACATTCAGGAGAATGTGCATCCTATTAGACAACCTAAGAGAAGAATGAATCGTTCCCTCAAAAAAATTGCCAAAGAAGAACTACAAAAATTACTTGATGCCCAATTTATCTACCCAATTTCAGACAATCAATGAGTATCACCCCTTGTCATAGTACCTAAACAGAATGGTAAGTGGCACATTTGTATCGATTATAGAGAGCTTAATAAATCCACTTCAAAGGATTGTTTCCCTCTTCGATTTATTGACCAATTTTTGGACGTGTTGGTTGGTAAAAAATATTTTTCTTTCCTCGATGGCTTTAGTGGTTACAACCAGATACGGATTGCACCTGAAGACCAAGAAAATACAAATTTTACATGTCCATGGGGAAAATTCACTTATAGAGTGACACCCTTTGTACTATGTAATGCTCCCACCACCTTCCAGATAGAGGTATTAGCTATCTTCTCTTTCTTGATCCATGATCATTGTACTATGTAATGCTCCCACCACCTTCCTATATGGATTATTTCTTTGTAGATGGTGATCCTTTTCCTGAATCATTATAGAATTTAGATAAGGTTTTGATAAGATGTTGGGAAAATAACCTTGCTTTGAGTGATGATAAATGTCGTATGTTGCAGACCATGGGTATTGTTCTTGGCCATTTCATAGCTAGTGCTAGAATTCAAGTTGATCTAGAAAAGATTGAATTCATATCAAAGCTCCCATCTCTAAAATCCCCAAAAAATGTAAGAATATTTTTAGGTCATGTTGGTTATTATAGATGATTCATAGAAAATTTTACAAGAATATCCAATCCTTTATTTAAATTACTCACCAAGGATACTGACGTTTTCAGGGATGATCATTACCAACATGCTTTCGAGACACTGAAAGAAAAACTCACCCAGACACCAATTTTGAGGGGGCCAAATTGGTCTCTTCCATTACACATTTCAACAGGTTCCTCTGACATAGCTCTTGGAGCCATGTCAGGACAACAAGAAAATCAGTCATCCTACGTCATTTATTTCATTAGCAAGAATTTAACATCGGCTGAATTAAACTACACAATCATGGAAAAGGAATTTTTAGTAGTTGTGCATGCGATTAATAAATTTAGGCATCACATCAATGGGTATGAGGTCTTCATTGATACCGATCACTCTATCATTAGGTACCTAATGAAAAAACCTACAACCAATGGTAGGGTGACTAGATGGCTTTTTTTGTTGCGGGAGTTTAACATTACTATTCTAGATAGACCTGGGAAGGAAAATTTGGTAGCAGTTTTCCTTTTTAGAAATCATAATGAGGATCAAGAAACTCTTGTATATTACGATTTTCCTAATGATCATTTTTTTGTTGTATGTACTAACTCCCCATGGTTTAAATATGTGGCTAACAATTTGGTTACAGGGAAATTTCCACGGCATCTTTCACCTAGTGAAAAGAAGAGGATCGCCAAACTCAGTTCCCCCTATTCTTGGATTAGATGGGACCTATTATGGATAGGACTCGACTTGATTAACATGAGATGTGTGTGTGGAGATGAAATGTTTGATATATTGAGAGATTTTCATGACGATCCATGTGGAGGGAACTTCTTTGACAAGAGAACATCATATAAGGTTCTTCGTTCAGGATATTATTGGCCAACCCTCTTCAAGGATGCCAAATAGTATGTACAATGTTGTAACAATTGTCAGCAGATGGGCCACCCAGTATGATCCGATGAGATGCCTTTACATCCCTAGGTATTCATTGAGCCTTTTGAAAAATGGGCTATGGACTTCGTAGGGTCGATTGTTCCTACAATGAAAAAGAAAAGGTATATTTTGGTTTGTATTGATTATGTTACTAAGTGGGTAGAAGCCAAAGCTCTTTTTTTGTGCCACTGAACAAATAGTTGTTGATTTTATATTTGAGAATATTTTTGCTCGTTTTGGTGTGCCATGATAAATTATAACAGATCAAGGAGCACAATTCACATTGAATCCGGTACAAGCCATCACTTAACAATATCAAATCAAACACCAAAAATCCTCTCCTTACCATCCACAAGCCAATGGACAAGTGGAGTCCACCAATAAGGTCCTTGAAGTGATTTTGAATAGGACAGTGCAAGGACATCATGAGGATTGGGTAGATCAGCTTCATGAGGCACTTTGTGCCTAGAGGAATACATGGAGGAACATAACTGAATTCACACCATATAAATTGGTGTATGGAAAATAAGTTCTCCTTCCAATAGAATTTCAAGTTAAGACCTTCAAAACTATAGTTCAGCTAGGTATGGATCTTTCAAAGGCACAACAACAAAGGATATTCCAGCTAAATGAATTGGATGAGACACGTCAAGACACCATTCAACAAACTACTCTTGTCTAGCATCAGAGAAGTAAATGGCATGAGAAGCTTATCTTGAAAAATCAGTTCAAGCCAGGTGATTGGGCTCTCCTTTTTTACTCCAAATTTAAAATTTTTAAAGGAAAGCTCACCATACCCTGGTTAGGCCCATATGAAGTTGTGAATGTCTTTGAAAATGGTTCTTTGAAGATCAATAGCATCTATGGGGAAGGGATTTCTTTCTTGGTTAATGGGCATACACTAAGAATGTACTAGTAGCCTGTCAACTGAGAGGAATTCATCCAACATATTCAAACACAATCTGATATGGAGGTGCTAAGCAAGGAGGGTTCCCAACCTACTGCAACCTCACTTTCATTTATCTCTTCTTTTATTTTTAAATAAAAATAAAAATTATATATATATATATAAAATAAAATGTACAGAAATAAATAATGTTCTCTTATGAAAACCAGTTTATTGTCACAGTTAAACACAAACTTTTCTTGAAAACCAAGTTATTGGCTGGCAAAGTTCACAATAAAGTTTTTCATGTAATGTTTTTGTAATTTTGTGCAATGGTCCTTCAAAATCATTCATTCTATGATCATGTTAGTTGATGCGGGATTCCTTAAGCCCTCCTTCTAACAAACCTTGTCCCATCGACTCCAACACATTATCTGGGGTCAAGGTTAGAGATTTCATAGTGCCACAGGATCTGCATATGTCAATGGTAGATCTCCTTATTGTCAATCATGGGGATTCATCAATGCCTCTTGATTGACGAATCTTGTGGGTAACTCGACTTCAGCACATCCATGTGTACTTGCTAAGATGCACTAAGGTACTTTAGCGCTCAACGTCATTAAAGTTGTGTTGCTTCACATTGGTTAATGATATACCTTAATGGTCAATAATCCAACGATTTCTTTTCATGCTCAACATTAGTACATTCATTCGCATGATAAGAATTGTACCTCAGGTTTGGGTAGTGGTTGAATACTATATGGTTTTATGGTATCAACAATAGCTTGTAGTGGTTCCTTTCCTTGTTCTAAAGTTTCTTGTAGTAGCATGTTCCAATAAAATACTTCCATTCAGTCTTAAACAACAGCATGGTTTATGTAGTGTAATTCATCTTGGGACAATAGCCTCAGCCATAGTCCATACTTGTTCCACATTTACATTTCCACTAAAATTATATTTCCTTCCATCATCTTCATAGCATCATCCAGTTCATCATGTTCAATTCAGATTCAACTCCCATGTCTTTGACTCTCATATTTTCATCTCTCTCCTATTTTCAACATCTCTCAGAGTTAGTATATTTCATCTTTAGCTTTCAGTCTTCAACATGCATTAGTCCACACAGTCCTACTTCATCTCGCACATCAAGAATCAAAACAAAAGTAACTTGCGATAAAACAAGTATAAGACTCTTTAACTCACTAAAAACTTGGGAAATATGATGGACAACCACACTCCATATAATTAATCATCGTTCATAAACCACCACCATCATCATTCATCAAACTTCCATTTTTAGTTCACCATCCATAAT
>JASDQU010381072.1:0-11188 GCA_032191745.1 Picea mariana | reverse complement strand
ACCTGCGGATGCCAGGTAAACATCACCTCCTTCTTCAATGGAGTTTTTCACCTCTGTGGAAGAGGTACTATCAGATCCATTTGGTTTTTCAACCTTCTTAGACTTGCAATAATTCCTATAATGCCCTATTTTACCACACTTCCAACATTTCCTCAAATATTTTCCTGGAGACTTAGATCTACCTGTAGATTTAGATATCCACTCCCTAGACTTACTAGGATTCCTATCTTGGGTACAACCTCGTACAAATAAAGCATCTGTGCTATGAATATCCATAATTTTCCACCTCATCTCTTCAGATAACAAGTATGAAACTACATCCTCATACTTCAATGTAGATTGAGTGGTACCACCAACTGCTACAACCAGATTATCCCAAGAGTCTAGAAAAGAACATAACAAAGTAATACACTTATCATCTTCTGCAATCATAATATTAACAGAGACAAGTTGACTTACCAGAGTATTAAAGGAATTTAGATGTCCTATCACAAAATCTCCATCTTCCATCCTAAGATGATACAACTTGTTTAGAAGAAACAAGTGTTTACTAGGGACTTTGATTGATACAAATTCCCTAAATTATTCCATAGTTCATTGGTTATAGATTCTCCTGAGACAATCAACAACACCAAATCTTCCAAGAAGAGTGAAATAGTACTCCTTGCTCTTTTGTCCAACTTCTCCCAATCTTCCTTTGACATACCAGTAGGTGGTGTACTAGTAGGTTATGTACCAGTCATCTATGTGCCAGTAGGCTACGTACAAGTAGGTTGTGTACCAGGATCCACAATGATCCATTTTTCTTTGTCTACAAGAAGGTCCTCCATCTTGAGCTTCCATAGCTCAAATTTGTTACCATTGAAATTATCTATCTCAATTCTAGATGAGCTCGTCATTCCTCTTTCTATACTCGAATCTCCACTACAAAAGCTCCCACTAAACCTAGGTTTATCATAGACCCAAGATAAACTTGATCTATCATGACTGAGCCAAACCCTCAACAAAAAATGCGTCCCTCTGAAGCCAAAAATGAGCTCTAATGCCAAATGCAAGTTTTAAACTTGTGAAGTAAAGAAATGCATATAGGTTCTTAAGAAAAATAGAATTTAATCAATGGCTCATACAGATAGTACACATAGATTTATACCGGAAACCCTCAACCAAGGAAAACCTCTCTTATATTCATTATATCAAATTTCACCATTCACCATACAATATATGCAATGTTTTTAGGTATTCCGTAGATACCAAAACCCTAATTCCTTAATCTGGGATTAATTTAGAAAACCGCTAAAAATAGAAAAATCCGCCCAAACAAAAATTTTGGGGTGATACCCCGAACTACATCGACCCCAGGCTACTACCCAGTGCTGAACATTGCAGGTAACCAGGGTGGGGAATACCTTCCCCCCCTAGGATCCCCCTAGGAAGCGCCCGATGCACATGACACAAAGAACACTACTAGAGGGATCATCAAATGTATTTGTCGAATTTGACATGCCCACACACACCCATGCAAAGAGTATAACACATAACCAACATATTTCCCTAAATTCTCCCTCAAATGCCAAGCTCATTATTCGCCTGACCAAAGGGCCATTGTTTCCTCCTCTGGTGAAATCTTGTTCGTAATTACCTCTGAATCCATTGATCACATGCTGCAAATCCCAAGAAGTGACTTTGTGATCCCATTTTCTATTGAATCCCTAATCTCACCTTTGTGATATGTACCTGAATCTCACCTTTCCCCAAAGAGCCCATATTTTCGATATTTTTCTACCAGAAGATGTCAAATTTCCCAAGAAAAATCCCCCTTATTCATCCTCCATCCTCACTGTCAAGGCCAACCAGATCATTTCCATTCTTTGTTGCCTATTAGGTTATTTCTCAGATGAATGGGTAGATGAGCCTATTTTAGGCTTTCTATCTATCTTTTCCACAGAAGAAAGAGCCACAATTAAATTCAATTTCAGTCTTTTTCTGGCTGATAACATTCATGATCAACTTTTTAGGTTTCCAATAGAAGGAATATTCATATATTCCTTGGTCTTGGTTTATATGTTCTATTTTTCTTCTTCATTCAGACAGGTTTCCATGTGCATTCCAGAAATTGAACCAAGAAGGAAACCCATAGTCAGTGACCTCATGGACCTCATTGGTGAGCAAAAATTCAGCAGAATACAGTTTCAAGGAATTCATAGACCAATTCTATCACCTAGTTGTTTGCATGTTGAACAACAACATAGATCCAAGGATCAATGAATAAATTCATAGAATCCTTCACCTTTCTTATTTATCCAAGACAGGGGATTGGCATTTATACCAAAACCACACAAAGATAAGAGTGTATGGGTGTGATTTTCCACCTTATAGATTGTCAAAATACCTCCTTGTGAGGATTTTTTCACTAGAATATATAATTCATATGGTGAAATCAGATGCCATCCACTTCGTTGCAACAAAGAATAAACAACAGCTGAGAATCAAGACTCAAATTGGCCCTTTCATCTACAACAACATATCAACATGAGAAGAAGCAGATAACCTCTTGAAACATATGAGGTTTACTCAAAGTTCCACTTGGTATTATGACCCATTTGGTGTCTTCTCAGAGCTCAAAGTCAAACAAAGGAGAACTCCTTATTCTCACACAGAGAAACCAAAAGTGGAGATTTATATGAACCAGGCAAAATGCCAAGAAAAAACATTTCTAGAAACAGAGGAACAACCTACCCCTGTCACTGCTTCACATACCAACACACCTCGAAAGAAAATAGAGAAGAGAGAAATAAAGGAGGTTTCTCCTTCAGTCACAGAGGTATCAGCCGAGGACTTCCAAGTTTATAGAAAGAGGGCCAACATGAATCATGCACCAGACTTGCCCAAGGAAGGAGAAATGCAGTCCACCATAGTCATGGAGGGACCAAACTCTTCATCCTTTTTAGATAGTTAGTTCATAGTGTCCACATCATCATCTCAAAAACAAAGAGACACTACTTTGTCAACTAAATCATCTCATGAGAAAATAGAGTCAAATATATTTGACAAATACAAACAGATCAAGAAGAGAAATGNNNCAACATAAGCTACTGTCAGCATTTGACACAGACAGAGGAATAATTCAAATGGAATTCTTGCAAGCACAAGTTCCCCATCCTAAGAAAGATGTAGAGTACAAAAAGACTACCTTTCAGCTTGATGTAAAGGATTTCCATCCAGTGGACCAAATGGACATGCATAGGAAGACAGGAGAGATGATATTCTCTACCTTGAAAAACACCTCAACAACTGCTTCAAAGTTGCAGGTGTCTCTGAACAACATTCAATCCCAATTGAAGCTGGAGAAAATCTCTTCTTTGGCCAAGGACAACAAAATCAAATCACTAGAAGAATTGGTGTTGAAGATTGGGTATGAACCAACAACTGTCAAGGCAACAGAGGATTTATAGAAGAATAAGAATGTTGATATAGCATCTATGAGAAAGTAGTTGAATCTTCCAGTTACAGAATATTCACAATCCAAAGAAGTGGCTGAGACTGAAGGCCACAAAGAAGAAATGTTGAAGCTTATCATGGAACAAAATGCACAAATCAGAGAAATAGAAGAAGAAATGGATAAATTGATAAAGGAAAAGGAACAAAATGTGTAGATGGACATGGTCCCATTGGAGGTAGTCCCTCTGACAAGAATTAGAAAAAAAGAAGCATCCACATTAGCATAGATTCCATCAACAATCCCAGTACAAGTTTCAGATGCATTTGAGAAACTTGTAAAGTCCATGGAAAACATGTCCATCTAAGGGGAAGAGATTCGAAAATTGCAAGAAAAGGTAAAAAACTTGTAGGACCTGAACTCAATGTTCCAAGCCAGTCACCAAGTAGAGATGCATAAGTCTCAAGGGCTTATTCAACAACTACAAAAACTATATGAAGATACTATCATGGAAAATACCTTAGCCAAAGCTAAGGAAAACATTTGGATGGATATCAGCAAGTCAATGTTAGAAATCTTGTCATCCATACAGATCATTTTTTAACAACATGAATTAGAACAGAAGACCATGGGATAATTAGAGATCATCAAGGAAGCGTTAGGAGAAATATCCACAGAGGCCACTGAACTCATCATATTTCTAAGCTCAAAATCAAGAAGGATTTAGAAGAACCAGAAATTGAAGACAAAACATAGAACATCCTTGAGATCAAGAAGGTCCCGACCAAAAAAGGATTGATGTTGCAACTAGAAGATAAGGCCCAAGTAATCGACATAGGTGTGTAGATTTTTTTCAGTAAGTTTGAAATGATACATAAGAAAGGTCTTCCTGGATTATTAGTACTTAATGAAAAATTGATAACTCTGTCTGATTACAAACAGAAGATGAGTACAGTGGAAACAAATAGTTCAAAGTTTGTAGAGATACAGGGAATCACTACTGGTAAAGATTTCCCGAAGACACTATAATTGGACTTGAGTATTCAGCATGAGATTAAGAATATCTTCATCACTAAGCCTACTTTTTCCAAGAATACTGAAATGGATGAGATATACATGAAGTTACTCAAGATTTCTATCTCTGGTAAAAGGAGATGGGAATATTTATGCGCCTTACTTGAGTAAATACAGTTTTGAGTTTCTAGTCATATGGAGCAGCTAGCCAAAGTCAAAGAGATGAGTCACCAACCACTTCCACCAAGTCAACACAAAGAATCCGAGAAAATCAACAAATCCCTATATTTTGTATCTTAGAGATCTAGTTAGTTAGATATTCCTCCATAATATCCTAGTCATTTATGATAAGATCTTATGTAAATAGTTTTATAAATACTTATCCCTTCAAAGTATTGAGAGTTGATTTTTTCACCGAGGAGCTATTGTGTAATTTTTCAAAGGACCGATTAGTAATAAAAGAGGATTATTCACAGGATTCTTGTGTCAGATTGTTGATGATGTCTTTCTCTCTTTGTCAAATGTTTTCTTATGCTCTGTAATCATTTCATGTATTTCCAATTCTAATCATTAAAATAAAGTCAAAAGAACATAATTTATCTTATATACTCTGTCTCTGGTTTCTTAATGATCGATATGTTTTCATCTGAAACTGAGTAAAGGAATTGTTAACTACTCCTCTTCTTAGTGGATTTCCCCTCTTGTTCTCTCTTATTCATTCCATTTAATCTAAATAGATCCAATAGTTTTACTACCCTTCATTGTGGATAAAACCTTATAAAAATATGAATATGATATTAATTTAAGTATAGACCCCATATCCCAATGGAAAATTAAGCATTCTTTCAGCCAATTATTACAAACAAACAAACTAAATTGGAACTGTCATAAATAGCCTAAGATTTAAAACTCAAACAAAACTAAATCTGATAGAGATATCCCTCTCTGAAGATGGTAGGGATAGATCCCATCTTCCAAAGAGATTTGGGAGTTACCTCTATCAATTTCTTCCACAACCTCTGGAAATTATAGAGTGATAACATAGTGGCAACCATACTAGGGAACTGAACAAATTTTCCAACTTTATGAATTGTCTTCCCTAAGTAAGAAAACTTTATTTATGAACAATCAAAGATCTAAATTTCAAGAGATAAATGATCAAAGGATGTAAAAACTTGTAACTAATTAATTAGTTTTTTAAGGTTTAAGTACTGGCTCCAAAAATAATTCATATCAGATCTCACCCTAATCCAGAACCTGTAAAAGTACTAGATAATCCTGAAAAAAATGATTAGAAAGAGAAGCTTAGCAGAAAGTCAAGGGAGTAGTAGTCCTCCTCCTAGGGCCACCTCTCTTCCAGAGAAGTATTTCACAATCCAAGACATCTAGTTTGATCTACCTTTTGAGCATAGCCTTTTCATAAACAAATTTGATAGTTTTTGGATGAAATAGTTTTAGATCAAACTATCCTCCAACCTAGTACCCCTGAAAGACACTCTTCTGGATTAGAGATTGATCAACAAATCCTTCAAAACTTTGAAAAGTTACAAGATCTAGCATCAGAATTTGAACAAGATTTACACAAATCCTACATCCAACAGTCTGTTGAACTTTCTTTCCTAACCATCTCAACATCTTCTATCAATCCTTAATTATCTCATCCTATATCTTCCATCCCTATTTCTTCCAAATCTTCCACCCCTTCTCCAAAACAATAGGAAATATACATGCCAAGAAAGTTCCTGATAGCCCCCAAAATAAAAACTCAGAGGTCCCAACCAAAAGAATATCTGACACTGTATCAAAAACAACCCAAACTAATGTTCCCTCCCTGAGCCAGCCCAAATATACTTTAGAGAAGATTTTTTTCCAGAAATCATGTCTCCCTAATCAAAATAAAACTCCAACCTCATTCAGTCTGAAAAGTGAATTGGATAAACTCAAGATACCTATTCTTCTAATAGAGTTAATGAATATGAATTCTTACAGATCAAAAGTGATAAAAGCTCTAAACATCGAGGCAGGAATGGGTACATATATAGTAAACATTGATGATGATAAATCAGAGATATTATTTGGGCCTACAGTTGATGGAAAATATGAAAGTGGTGTTGTACCTCCATTTTATGTTAGTTTGAATTTTCATGACAAAACTTTGCACAATGCCATGCTAGACTTTGGTGCTTCTCACAACCTTATGCCTAAGGTTGTTATGGAGAAATTAGGACGTGATATCACTAGACATTACAAGGATTTATATTCTTTTGATTCAAGTAGATTTAAATGCATAGGTATTATCAAATATTTTTGTATTACTTTATCTCAAATTCCATACAAGAGCATGGTAATGGACATAGTCATTGCAGACGTGCCTCCTAAGTATGGCATGTTATTGCCTCTCTCATGGGGATCCAAGTTACAGGGTACCCTACAACCGGACATGTCTTATACCACCATCCCATTATTTGGTCAGCATAGGATATTATATAGGGAGACACTAATGAAATACATGGTCAGTAGTCAGAATAAACCACATAATTATCCCTTATATTATGTTGATTCAAACCCTGACTCTTTTATTTTATATAATGATGGAGACATGGAAAGAAAAATTGCAAAATTGGAGGATGATGTTTATAACTTGGAGGAAAATAAAACATCCCTTGAAGAAGAAAAAACAATGATGATATAATTTGATGAACCAAAATAACCTTTGTGGAGTTTAGACTTTGATGGTTTTGTTAGTAAGGAAGGATTAGGATTTGGAGTGTGGGTTTCAAATTAAAAAACAAGATATACAAAAATCCATTCCTACAAGTTGAATTTTCAGTGTACCAATAATATAGCTAAGTATGAAGCCTTAATGCTAGGTTTGCAATTGTTAAAAAGGATTGGTGCTAAGATAAGTTCAATAAGGAGTGATTATGAACTCATAATAAAACATATCAAAGGTGAATACTCTGCTAAACAACCAAGATTTAGAGCATACAAAAATGTTATTCTAGATTTCCTGCAATGCTTTACTCAATATGATTTGCAGGCCATTCCCAAATACCAAAACATTCTTGCTAATGGTATGGCTATCTCAACAACCACTTGTAAGATACCGTTTCATCCTAATCACCAATATATAGTTGAGGTGAAGTGCAGACCTACTGTGCCAAAAATAATCAGGTATTGGCAAGTTTTTGGAAACGATGAACAAATTGAAAAAAAATTGCAATCAAAAAATGAGTTTGAATGTGACAATATAGATTTTGATAGTGATGATGAAAAAGAAATTGTAAATAAGATAGATTTCGAAGAAATAAATAAAAAACAAGAAGATCTGGATTTTTTGCAATTAAAGGATAATATTTTTCCTAGAGGATTGGTCCCATTGGAAGAATTGTTTGATTTTGATGATGTAGCTAAAAAAAAAAAATTTGAACCTACTGGAAAGGAAGTTGAGGACTATAACTTAGGAACTGAAAAAAGAACCAAAGATGATTAAACTGTCAAAATATTTACCTCCTGCTCAAAAAAAAAAGTACATAGAATTGTTTAAAGAGTTTATAGATGTTTTTGCATGGAGCTATGAAGATCTAAAATCCCATGATAGTATCATTATAAAACAAAAAATTCCCATAAAATCAGATTAGAACCCTTTCAAACAAAAACTTAGGAGAATTAACCCAAAGTTGATGCCTCTGATTGAAAAGGAAATAAAAAATATGTATGCTGCTAAAATCATTGTCCCATTAAGATTTTATAAATGGGTGTCCAATTTAGTTCCAACCAGAAAGAAGAGTGGAGAAATCAGACTGTGTATTGATTTTAGAAACCTCAATAACGTCTCTCTCAAAGACAACTATCCCTTGCCCAAAATGGACCATATTTTGCGGAAGGTAGTTGGATCCAGTAGAATTTCTCTATTAGATGGTTTTTCTAGTTACAACCAAGTGTTAGTCCACCCTAATGATCAAGAGAAAACATCATTTTACTACACCTTGGGGAACTTTCATGTATGTGAAAATGCCTTTTGGTTTAATGAATGTTGGGGCCACATTTCAGAGAGAAATGGATATTTCTATTGTGGATGAACTTGGAAAATTCATTATTATATACATGGATGGCATAATTGTTTGTTTCAAAAATAGATGAAGAACACTTACTCCACCTTAGAAGAGTTTTTGAAAAATGTAGGAGATTTGGAATTTTACATTATCCAAAGAAAACATTGTTTGGTCTAGAGGAAGGTAAATTGTTAGGACACATCATATCCAAGGATGGAATCAAAATAGATCCTATCATAATTGAAGCCATTCAAAAAATAGATCATCCCATAAACATAAATGAATTACAGTCTTTCATAAACAAAATAAAATTTATACGAAGATTTATCCCTAACTTGGAAGAACTTCTCAGGAACATAACAAATATGTTGAAAAAAGACACAAAAATAAAATGAACCATACAAGAAAAAAATTCCTTTGATCAGGTGAAACAAGCCTTGACACAAGCCCCTGTGCTTATCAGCCCCGATTATACAAACGATTTCCTCCTATTCTCGTTTTCCTCTGAGCATACCATTGTAGTAGTTCTTTTGCAGATTAACAATGAAGGGCATGGGCATCCTATTCCTTTCTTTAGTAAATCATTGAGAGATTCTGCATTGAATTATTACATCATGGAAAAGCAATACTTTTCTTTGGTGAAAGCAATCAAAGATTTTAGAGTATATATTCTCCACTTACACATTATTGCTTATGTCCCAAATTCTATGGTGAAAGATATTTTGACCCAAGACATTCCTCATGGAAAAAGGGGTAAATGGATTGTTGTTATCCTTGAATATGACATAGATATCAAACCAACCAAGCTTATCAAGGGTCAAGTATTAGCTAAATTGATGGTTGAGTCCAATTTTCATGCTTTGGATATTAATTTTCTAGTTGCAGTCGATGAACAAGAAGTGAAGGCGACTCCCCAATTTGGTGTGTTGGCTTGTCAGTGACCTTAAAAATAGATTATTATTATTATTATTATTATTATTATTAGCCTCTCCCTAGTATGAATACCTTATTTGTGTTTTACATCACTTACAAGATCCTCCTCATTTAACTAAAACTAAAGCTAGATTTTTGAAACTCAAATCTATGAAGTATTGTATTTTAAATGGAAATTTGTGTTGGAAAGATGCTGGAGGGATTCTAATAAATTGTTTGTTGAAAGATGAGGGTGATAAATATTTGAAGTAATTTCATGAAGGAGATTGTGGTGGACATTTGAACTAGAAGGCCATTGGCAATAAAATTTTAAGAGTTGGTTTCTACTAGCCAACTTTATTTGCAAATGTCGAAAAGAAACTGACCTCCTATCATAAATGTCAAATCTTTGAAGGAAAATGGAAACTTCTGGATTTACCCCTGAAACCAATTTCAGTTGAATCTCCATTTCAACAGTGGGGTTTGGATTTCATTGGAAAAATCCATCCACCATCATCAGGCCAACACAAGTGGATTCTCACAACCACTGATTATTTCACCAAGTGGATTGAAGTTGTACCCGCCAGGAAAGCCACTGATGTTATGATCATTAAGTTTTTGGAAACTAACATTCTTTCTAGATTTGGATGTCCCAGGAAAATTATCACTAAAAATGCAGAAAAACTCAAATCAAAGAAGATGATAGAGTTCTGCAGCAAATATCATATCACCTTAGGACACTCTATTTCTTATTACCCTGAGGGGAATGGATTAGTAGAGTCTTTAAACAAGAGTGTGGTCAACATCATCAATAAGTTGTTCTAGGAAAACAAACAATCATGGTACAATAAGTATGTACTATGGGTAGACATACTTACTACAAAGAGGTCAATTGGTATGTCCCCGTACCATTTGGTCTATGGAATGGATGTTGTCTTTCCTACTTCTTTAGGTGTCCCTGTCATGAAATTATTGCAAGAAGTACATGTAGAACCAAATGACATCTAGAGGAGAATTAATCAGACTATACAACTTCAACAGTCCAGAGAATAGGTCTACAACTAAACTCAAGTGATACAGAAAAATATCAAAAATATCTATGATAGAAGGACCAAGGCTGATGACATCCAAATAGGAGACAAAGTACTAAAATGGGACTAAAGGAATGAAGAAAACGGAAAGCATAGAAAATTTGAGAATCTATGGAAAGGTCCATTCATAATACATTCCTACAAAGGAAGTAATGCATTTTATATAAAGGATATGGATGGAGCAGACCTGCTAGGAGGACTTGTCAATGGAATAATGCTCAAGCGCTATGTTTTACAGGAATGAAAGTTTTTCTCACTCATTTCATTGTAAATACCATTTTACTTTCTTTTTTCAGGTGTGGGTGACTTTTATCAGTGGTTGAAGACCAAAGAGAAGGCCCTAAGCCCCTGATCAATTGTCACCAGATTTACATTTACAATAAAACTAATCAGAATGTAGAAAGTACTGGAAAAAGGGATTTAAGGCAACAAGTAGTTGATTCTTGGCACCTCACAAAGAGAACACCATCCCCAAGTGGAGTTACTATTATAACCCTATATTTCATAGTATAACCTGGTGATTGAAATTTTTTTCCTCTAGTCATATTTCATTGTAAATAATATTTTATTCTGCAAATGATTTACAAAAAGAAAAGAAAAGAAAAAGAAAAGAAGAGAAAAAGAAAAAGATAAAAATAGAAAAACTGAAAAGAGGGTATAAAAAATAATAAAAGACAAAA
>JASDQU010381070.1:0-11188 GCA_032191745.1 Picea mariana | reverse complement strand
ACAATATACATATAGGAGCCAGCGGCTTCCAAAACCCTAACCCAATGACCTGGATTAGTCCAAAACCCTAATTCCTTAACTGGAAATAGAAAACCATCGGCAAAAAACCATATGCCGAAAAACCACCTAATATCATGTGGTCCCGGAAATATGTCGGCCCAAAAAAAAAAATTCGGGGGCGCTGCCCCGAACCCCCGCGTGGGGGGCTCCGCCCCCCTGCACCCCCCCTCTAACCCCCCTGCGCGCCTGACGCAGGCGCTCAAACACTACTACTCGTGCAAAGAATATAACTGATACCCAACAGAATGATTATGCCAACAAATGCAGCTACTCTGAAAACTCTAAAGAGAAGTCACAAGTTTGAAATCAAGATTTTGGATGAATTTTTTTCAAAATGCACAATTCTAACTCGATCATATTGATAAATATCTTGAATGAATTATGCTAGTAAATATAAAATTGCAACTCATTCATTATTGATGGTTATTCATTCGTTATTGATAGTTATTCATTCATTATATGATATTTACAGGGACATGAATTAGATCATACACTTACTTGTAAGTGTATGATATCATAGAAACTAAAAAGAAGAAGAACACAAAATTTATATTATGGTAATATTCATGAATATTACATACAAGCCAATCCTGTGATTTTGAATACTATTCCAGCCATCCCACCTACTCTCTCAACCCACTGGGATGTAGGGGATTAAACTAAATCTATGGATGGAAGAGTAGCAATTTCCCCACCGAGATGCAGGGGATTAAACTAAATCTATGGATGGAAGAGTAGCAAGCAATCAATCACAACGAATATAAAATGCGGTGAGGTGGTGCAGAAAAGTACTTTGAAAACCTTGTACTATTGAGGTAGTAAAATGGAGCCCTGACATACATGGATCGGTCTGTTTGATGGTGTTCTCATGGTGGTGGAGACGGTGGCCACAATTTTTAATGTCGCCACAATTTTTAAATCCCTTGCATATACAGATTGATTGGTTTGATGGTGTTGTCAAGGTGCTGGAGATAGTGACTGCAATTATTAAATCCCTCTATGGGTTTGATAGTCAATATAATGTAGATATTTTCCAAGCAACTAAAAATATGTATGTCAGTATTTCCAAAAACATTAGGAAGTCAATATAATGCAGATCTTTGTGTCAAGATTTCCAAATCCTTGTAAGAATTTCCAATAATGTAAACATCCAAACTTATGATACATAAAGGTATGTGTAAATGCATAAAAGAAACTAGGTAATAAGAGTTGAATATTATTAACCAATAGGAAGTCAAATAAAAGTAAGTAAAATATTTTAAAAATGATTATTTTATTTTTCTTATTCAAAACTTTGAAGATCATACAAAAATACATTTGGTCAACCACAAAATAATTGAAGGTCAATGCTCTAGCAATCGCTAGAGTCCTAGCCTTCGACAGGGACTAATAAGAGAATTATTATTACCGTAGGAAATCGCTAAAATGCATTCACTGGAACATTCATAGTTAGACACAGCAGTAGTTTGAACCTCCCAGGCCATTGAGAGAACATGTTCATCTAATAAATGGAGAGACACATTTTAGCATTGAGTCTCACCATCTCGAAGTCAAAATTAAAAGACTAAGAAGGTTACTAGAGGTTGTTGGACATATTTCATAAACAAAGACTCTTGCCAATTATAAATATTTTAATCAAACAAACCAATATACCTTTTCAAGGTGCTTGTTGGTGCCTTTTTGGCATACATCTCTCAGGATATGTCTTCTATAATAGATAGCTCTTTATTTATTCATCTCATACATGAAGGAATGTGCTCATTAAAATTAGGGTTTTAAAAATTGGGCATGATATGCATCACAAATAGGAAAATATTTACATGGATTTGAAAAAAGATAGTCACCAAATTTTCCGAGCTCCGTTTTCCATTCAAAAAAACTAGAAACTAACTTATGAAAATTCATTGATATAAAAAAAATATCTCCCTTAAGATTTAAGCTGGAAGATGAACACCATAGTATCCTAAAATTTTCCCTCATAGAGAAACAACACCAAACTTTATATAATTGAAGTTCTCAACAGGGAATTGTGGTAGTAAAATAAGTACTTACAGAGTTGAATTGAAACCATTCATAATAAGGGGAGGAAAATGTTCTTCCACATCTGATTTTCCTTGGGTGGGGTTACAGAGTTGAATTGAAAACATTCATAATAAGGGAATGAAAATGTTCTTCCACATCTTATTTTCCTTGGGCAGGGAAGGTGCATCTGGAAAGCAAAGATCCAGTCTCTCCAACACGAAATTTTACCCTTTCCCAACTTTCTTTTGCAGAATGATTTCACTTGTCCTGAATCCATGTAGGCATAACAATCTCACTCTCACCACCTCCTTCATCTCGTTGCAATCCACGTCCCCCTTTCCCCCATTCCCTATCTAATCCAAACTATGCCAAAGTTGTTTTACAAAAATTGAAACTAATTACACCCAGTAATATCTAATTTTTCGTATCCGGAAAATCCAATAGAGGAATTCGTTAACTCTCCATAAATTGAAAAGAAAACAAAAGAAATCTTTGCTCGCTTGGTAACAAATCGCCTTTTTTTTTTAGACTAGGTGAACTAAAGTTTGTATTTGCCTCATAACCCGAAATTCAGGCGAATTAAAGCATAAATACTGAAATATATCAAATGGGAGGGAGAATTCGTTATCAGTAATTCCCATATCTGTAGAAATCGGGTGAATGGAGGTTGCAGTTGGAAATTTCATGGAAAAAATTTATTTTTTTATCCCTTTCCCTCATAAAATCCTGGGCTAACCCTATCCATGATTTTTTTTTTAAATAAATTAGGGGATAATAATAAAATTATAAAAAAACCAATACAATACAAAAAATCCTAGAGGTGGACCTTCCACTTCACTTTCTCCTTCGGCTTCCTCAATCTGAATATCGCGTGGATCGTCTTCATCTAGTACTTCTTCCTATACATGGTAGCATGACAACAGTTCTTTCACTGTCTGTCTATTTCGTTGTTGTTCCTCTGTTATGAGTTAGACTTCTAGTTCCTTAATGAATATCACCCCTCTTATTTTCTTAAGTGTTGCATCTATGTTGGGGTTCTCATGTTCAAATGAGAAAGTAACTATAAAGTTATGTTGTAGTACTATCTAGCTCGTAGTTCCTCTACACAGTTCCCGGTCTGTATACCAGTTTGTTGGGATACCCTCTAATGTGTGTACAAAATGATGAGGCCATTGCTCTGGGGGTGTTATTTTCCACAATGCTCTGCACTTATCCAAGTGTTCCTTTGGTGCCCCCTGTCCATCATATTTATGTTGTTGGTTTCTTCTTTGTTCTGCACCAAACCTAATGTGCAGTAACACCTTACATTGCTTCTAGTACTTGATTGTTTTCTTATGTACTCCCCACCATCTTGCGGTTGTGGCCTTGAGTGCTATATCTAGCCATAAGAGTCTCTGATTTTATAACACTTCATATTTGTAACATGTCAATAATTATTCTATATCATACACCCCATGGAAGTTGAGTGGCTCCCTTATCTCCATACCTACCCATCTTACTATGCGGTCTATTCTTGCACATATTCTTGTGGAAACTTCGTGTAGCCTCTGTTGCCAGTTCTCTAAAGCCATATCTGAGTCTGACGCACATGAGGTGATGTTCCACCAACTGAGTATCCCATCTATAGTTGGGTTTACGTAATCTTCATCTTGTGCAGTTGTTCTGTACAACTGGCTAATTTCCTCCAAGTTCAAGCAAGTAGGCTCTATGAACCTTTCCCCTTCTGATGAGTCTAATGGCACAATGACCCTTTATTCTATTGAATCGAAGGTCATTTTCCGTGTCTTTAAGTTGATTATGGCCTGGTTATCAAACGCTTAATCCAAGACAATCAATGATGGGTAAGGTGTTATGTCGTCCACTATCTCTATTACTTCGAAGTCAGGTTTAGTGCGCACTCCATCCATATCTACTATTACTCCTTTCAGCCTCCCTCTTGGAAGAACTCTGTGTTGATTTGCCAGTTTCAACTCAACGGGTGAATATCCTAACATGGGCTCTCCCATACATTGCCATGTCTTCTTGGGTAATACATTGACTTCGGATCCTAGATCCAGTATGATATCTCCCATGTTGAAATCTCCAATGTTGCCATTCGGCCTAAACTCCCTACTTGTTCTTCTCCTTATATGTAGGTGGTTGAATTTTTTCTTTTCTAACTTTCCTTTCATACCTATGCTACATCTTTCTAGAATATTTTGCAATACTTTGAGAGAGGATGGATCATTTATTAATTTTATGCATGATTGAAAAAATCCTTCGATTTTAATTACTTGTCCTAGGGGATGCATTTCTTTGGTATGATCGAATGATGGAGGCATATCATACTCTAGTACTTCCTTATTATGCTACGCGGTTGAGGTTGACGTTGTGTCAGGCTTCATAAATTATTGTCTCACTTGCTTAAATATATCCTTCTCATTCTGCATGTCAAATTGCTTCCTTGATTCGACATTCTTCTTCACCCAATGATGTTGTACTGGCTCTTGTTGTATTGCGTCGTTCCATGTTTTAGATCCTCCACGTGTAACTATGTTGATGTTTCTTCCTTCATCCCTCACTTCTGCTAAAATCCATTGAACATTCTAATTGTTCTGATTCCTCTTTTCCTTTATCTTCCCTAATAATGTAGGACATTCTTTTATGTCATGATTCGTTGCGCAACAACACATACAAGTCGCTGGTGGAAGTGGACATTCTCTGGCATAGTGTCCTCGTTATTGATAGTTGTGACATACCACTAGTCCTCTACCTCTTCCAAAGCCTCCTCTTTCTCTTCCTCCACCTTTGTAGCCAGCTCAATCCCATCACGGTGTGTTATACTAAGGTGTTTGGTTATACTGCACAGTATTGTAGTGGGGTTGCGTTGCGTTATACTGTGGTTGTGTTGTGTTATATGGTTGTTGCGCAGTATTATACTGATGTTGCATAGTGTAGTATGGGGTTGGTACCTTATTAAACTGAGGTGCATCT
The DNA here is from genome assembly GCA_032191745.1 of Picea mariana. NCBI lineage: Eukaryota > Viridiplantae > Streptophyta > Pinopsida > Pinales > Pinaceae > Picea > Picea mariana. Next base: position 6,133 of record JASDQU010381070.1, on the reverse strand, counting down.
TTCCTAGTCATCATTTCTCCCTGCACCCTATATGCATCTGATGTCCTCTCTCTCATCAACTCTATCGTTCTACAATATTTGTCATCATGGCCTACTGACTTGCAAAAGTTGCAATATGAGCTCTTTGGGACTGTCTAGTACTTCTACATTGTTGGGAAGTGATATGGATCCTGGCCTTGTTTCTTACATATTTTGCACCATATTCCTCTTGTTGGTAATGGATTTGGAATTCATGCTGCCATGTACTACGCGAATGTTGGAAATTTGTTCTTATAGTGTCCTTCTATCGTGCATGTGGTACACCAAACTACTTTTCGTTTGTCCCTACTTTTGATCTAGTTTATATGGAATGTTAAGTTCTATAGATCCTCCTTTAACTCTTCGATGGTTGGATCTGTCTTCTGATATTGGTTTTCTTCCATTTGTAGGGATTCCTACAGAGCCTCTTCCTATGTATGAAACTTATGTTGTCGCATTGCATATTGTAAGTGTGGTAATAGTGAATTGATGAACAGGTGCCTATGCTCCATATATGTCATGAGATATTTAAACTTTCCTTTCAGTCACTTGAATCTCTAGTCAATCTCCCATATAGATTCTCCCGGTTTCTTTCGGATTTCTATCTTCGCATTCATGTATTGGTCCTCTGAACTTGGCTTCTGAAATTCGTTTATCAACAACTTCTTGATATCTGCAATCGTTCTAGTTATCCCTGGTGGATTATTTGTGGCTAAAGTCATATACCAATCCAGTGTGCGATCCCTTAGTGTGATCGTTAGCTGTGCAAGTTTAGCGTCCTTGTCTATGATATATTTTTCTTCCCAGATATTTTCACAGATAAACAGGTTCTTCTCCAGGTCCTCTGACACTTCTCCTTTGAATTCTGGTAACCTGATGGTGGGATCGTGTCTTTCCATCCTGAATGTTGAACTACTACCTCTGCACCATCTAGATACTTGACTAATGCTTCCTGAACTGGCTCCCCCAATTGTTGTTCCTTGTGTAGATGTACTTCCTGCTCTCTTCCCTCTTCTGAAATTCGGTTGCCTAAACGGTGGTGCTCTCTTTGTTGTGTGAGTCACACATGGGTTTATGGGTTCCACACTGACATTAATATGGATAGGATTTTTTCCTTCTCCTCCCACTCTTGGACCTCTCTTCTTCCTCTCATATGTTGCATGTAGGATTTCCTCAATCTGGGCCACAGCCCAGAGATCCTCTACCTCCTCTTCATAACTTGGCAAGCCTTCCCTCACCAATACGACTCTCTTCTTAGTGTTCACCTTGTATTGGTAGGGTACTCCATTGCGCGTCCTTCTAGCTGTCACCATGATCCGCTTGATCTGGTCGTCGTCCATCATGATTGGGTCCAAGGCTTCCTCCTTCTTTCCTTTATCCCTTTCTCCTTCCATTTCTCCTTTTTCTGTCAATGCTTCCCCCCTCCCCCGATGCACACAAGGAAGTTTAACTTTCTAATTCCACTGTCATTACACCTTTGTTATGGAGAAATATTGTGACACCCTGTTTCGCCCAGTTTGTAAATATAACTATAAATGGCCAAAAGACTATGGAAAACTTTATATGTGTGAATATTGATTCGATGGAACTTTGTTTGAAAGGTAGACGAATCTGAACCTAATTTTTTACTAAGAAAATGGACAAGTGTTGCATGACTAATGGAAGGGGGGTGTACCTAGAAATACCATGAATTCTATGAAAGAAATGGTGAAGGGGACCAGGAATGGTTGCATTAACCTTCACCAAACCAGTACATTACTAGATTTAATTGCTTAGGAACATAACCGTCCTCTGACCCAGAAATGAATTACAGTTAGGTTGGTGGGTGGGAAGACCTCCTCAAGATTTAATGAGGGATGGGGTGTGTAAGAACTCATCTGTAAGGATTCCATACTTGACCGCTGACTGGGAATTCGATCCACACGCGACCCTGCTGAAAAGGCGAGAAGGGAAGGTGTTGTGGGCAAAAGGAAGAACACGCTTGCGAAGAGTGCAGATATAGGAAGTGAATCTCGGGGATTCAAGGAAGAATGGAAAAACTAAGTGTTTTGGATAAGGGAAATGGTAGAGAAGGTTATGATACAAGATGATAAATGAGGCTAGTCCTCCTTGCTTGGTATCGTATAAACCATTGCCAGGGTCCTACGGGAAGAGGAGAGTAACCTCTGTCCCTATTGTGGCTGAGCGAAAAGAAAAGGATGTGTTGCAGAGCATCATGGTCTAGCTCGGGGGTGGCTAGTGGTAAATTATTTTGGAGTGACTGAGCCTACGGTTGGGTGGAAATGGGCACCCCTTCCAGTACTCGCTTCACATTGTCTGATTCTGATAAGTATTTTCTCGGCCTTAATTGTTGAGTTAGAATGNTCGGGCATAAGTCATAAAATGGTCAAGATAGGAAATATCGTGTAAACCTGAAACCAACAGTGTGAAGAGAATAATCTCCCCTTACCCCATGCCATGTAAATTTCTAGACCCAAGTCCCTAACCCATTCAAGGTGAGAACTCAAGAAAATAGTGATAGGAAAATACCGAATGGGAAATTTTTTCCTTGTCCGTAAGACAAATAGACGAGATTCGTCTGGAAGGAGCCAAGGGCTGTCATGGTCATTGGATATGGGAAAGAGCGCAGGATTTAACCCATTATAACCCTCGGATACATGAGTTCCAAGTTCATGTATTGGGAAGGTGATGGGTTCCTGCGACTAAAACCTCCGAAAACCAAAGTTGCGAAGTAACCTCCACCGTTGTATCTATGAGTTCGGAGTTCATGCACAGGGAGAGAACAGACCTTTTTCATCGGATATATGTGTGGAGGACCATATCCATGAGATCCAGAGGAAAGTGCACGAGGTATAAGCCTTTGAAAGTGCACATGAGTGTGGACTTTTGCGAAGTCCCAAAGTTTTGAAGTTAATCGAGATAGTCCATCATCAGAGGACAACTAGCAGTAGATCTGGGAGTTCAAGGATTCAGACCTCGTAAGATTTGCAACGAGCAGAGGAGAATACCCAAGGATCTCGGAGCCACAACAATCCTAGTTGTTTTCCATGAAGGGACACATGGCGAGAGATCGACATTTCTCTGACTTGCAACTCGGGAAGTCAGAGATAGGAATCGTGAGAACTCGCGAAGTCCGAGTTTGCGATTTGATCGCAGTCGTTGATCGAAGAGAGGATGTGGACCATTGATTGTCCAAGGAGATATCAAGGATTGAGAGAAGGAAGGTGAGCGGCCCTCCATATTCACTAAATGGGAAGTCTCAATTCATGAAGAGTTGACCTAAGTCATTGGATCACAGGAGATTGTGGACCGTTGATGTGACATCTAGAGTTCAGATTTCAGGATTTCGAAGAAAGGAGATGGAATAATTTCCACCTTCACGATATGCAAAGTCCCAAAGCGCTTGAGGGATGGGCCCCAAGTCATAACGAGGGGTCATATGGATGGAGGTAAAGGAATAGAGCTAGCGTTGGGATAGGCTCTTAGTTCTAGAGTTCAGGATTCGAGTGAGTCAAGGTTGGGTCGAATGTGGATACCCAACGATAGGAGTCACGAAGTGCCTTTTAGTTAGGCTTGTGGTCACGGGTAGTGGTCACATGGAGGGGGGGGCTTGCGCCTAGTGCTTGTTCAGGGGGGAGAAAAAAAAGAATAAAATTATAGGCTTTACACTATTGAAGCTCCTTCATAAGGGTGGGTGTGTTACAAATTGGTATCAGAGCATGGTTACAACACTTGGTCTGCTTGGGCTCATAGACGAGTTGCATAAAGACCACATTAAGGGGTTTAAAGGGCGATATCCTACCTTACTCCATTCCTAAAATGTCTGGTTAAGACCTTAGTATAGAAAATAATGACAACTTACTATTGTGTGTGTATGTATTTAAGAAATGTGAATTATGTGTTGGTTATGAAYTAATATAATGTTATCTAACAAMAAGTGTTTTTTYTRCATTTAAGYGGTCRATCAAYCRCGGGAAACTRAAATCATATAGAATGGTGAYGYGCCAYGAAGTGGGGGATGGATCCCATWATAGAKATGAAGAGTCTGACGAKAGGAGGGCRGTAGAGACCCCTCCGGAYCTGGCTRAGACTRTGAGGAGTCTCGTGGCCGAATTACAGAGCTGCAAGGTCGACAACAAGAGATTGATAAAAGAGCAAGAGAAGAAAATGGAAATTAATGCAATCTTGTTGTAGAGTTTATCCAACATACAAAGACAACTACAGCATGGACGTGACACTGGGAGTCGAAGTCCACCTGAGATACAAAAACATGGCCCTTTATGTGGTCGCACTGGGAGGAGTACCTCAAGAAAGGTACAACCTGGAGACAGGGGACAAGCGTCGGACGAATCCTATGGAAAGGAAACGAGTGACTCAGAGGGATATTCTAATAGTAGAATCAGTTCAAATTCTAAAAAAAAATGGAAGAAACGAAAGCATTCCAAAATTCATAATCTTGAAGAATTCAGAAAGGCCAAACCACCCTCTTTTGAAGGTGAGATTAAGAAGGGAGAGGAGGCAAAGGCCTGGCTACTTGGACTAAAAACGTATTTTAGAGTCCATGAATTCTCTGAAAACTTGAAGGCCCGAATATCCACTTTCAACCTAAATGGAAAGGATTGCATTTGGTGGGAAGACCTTAAGAATGTGAAAGGGATTCATGAAGAGGACCTATATTGGGAACGTTTTGAGAAATACTTCAGGAAGAAGTATCTATCGGAAAAATATCTCGACGAGAAGACTAAAGAGTTCTATGAACTCAAGCTGGGAAAACTCACCATAGAGGAATATGTCAGTAGATTCCTTGAGTTGCTAAGGTACGTACCCTACATAAAAGAGGAAAAGGAAAAGGTGCAACAATTTATCAGTGGGCTACCTAAGGACTATCATAACAGAATTGAGTTTGACAAGCCGAAGACCCTAGAAGACACTATCTGAAAGGCAAGATATTGTTATGAACAACTTGGGCTTCAGAAAGAACCTCGTGATGGCTGGAAGTAGAAGAATAGTTTGGGGTTCCAGAAAAAGGGGTTTAAACCCCCAAGATTTAAAAACTATAAGAAGGATTCAAGGGTGAGATTTCCTTCTCAAAGTGTATGCCAACATAATTTCACCTCCTAGAGAGGAAATAAACCTTTTGGATCAACCCCAGGAAAGATAGATAACCCAAAGAAAGAACCCTTAAAATGTTGGGGTTGTGGAGGAGAAAATCTACTGAGGGACTGTCTGCACAAACAACAGAACAATAGAAGAATTTAAAACGTCGAAGAAGCCACCACCATTAATGAGGTGGCCAGGAGTATGCCAAAAATTTATGCAGCCATGGATAACAAACAAGACGACCACCAATCTTTAGTGGTGGAGATGGATGGTATGATCGCCAACCATCTAGTATCTATTTTAATTGACATTGGTTCAAATTTGAGTTATGTGGCCCCTTGAGTTGTTGATAACTATAAATTACAGCCACATAAACATGCTAATCCATGGTTGGTATAGTTAGCCACTGGCACCAAAAGAAAAATAGTGGAGGTCGTACCATCTTGCCAATTCACTGTGGATGGATTTCCCACCCAAGCTAACCTTAACATACTTCCCGTAGGATTGTATGACCTGTTGATTGGTATGGACTGGCTAGATGCATATAAAACTAAGTTGTATAGAATGTGTAAATGAAGAGGGAAGAAAGATAAACCTCCAAGGGATTCAGAAGCATGTCTCAGTGAGATGAATATCATCACTTCAAATGAAAAATTATTGTAGAAAGGGGTGTCCTCTATATCCAATACAGGTGTTGGGATCTATTGAGGATGATAGGCCAAGCCTAGATGACCACCCCATACTAAGAGAGTATATATATGTGTTTCTGATCCGGATTATTTTCAGAACAAAATGAGAGTGAAGATATAATAAAGAAATGCACAGAGATATCGCGTATATCCAGTAATATAACAAAAATATGTCAAAGATGAAACCATATGTTAAGAACCAAACTTCAATATAGCATAGAAAAACCTCAGGAAAAGTACTCAATGCCTTGAAAAAGAGATAATTTCAGATAATAAGCCTCTTCGAGGGGGCAACCTCCTTTTACCCCACTTAAATGTTCAAGTAC
>JASDQU010381069.1:0-10703 GCA_032191745.1 Picea mariana | reverse complement strand
TTGCATACATGGCCACTTTACATTCTATTACGTTTTCTTCTATATGCTTTTCTTTCCATATCTTCCTATCTTGTTTGTTAGAGTTCCTCGTTTTCAAGGATTGCATTGGTAATATACATTCACTGGTTGTATGGCCATAGTTGTTGCACTTGTTGCATTCAACATTGTACTCTTGTAAAGGAGAGAAATAATTATAATTTATTTTCGCTACATCATTTTTGTTGTTCTTATATCTCTCGATATTTCTTGGTTTGTAGTTTCTATAGGTTTTACAATCTACTGCTTTGTGTCCAAAGTTGTTGCATGAATAGAAATATCCAAGAAAGATATGATGATATCTATTAGGAGGAGTTATTATAATCATTGTTTTTCTTTCTGGAGGAGGTGCTTACTTATTAAAACTAGTCTTTAATGGTGCCATTTTTATCTTAGTGTCTTCTCTCTTTAAGGAACTTATAAGAGAATATGCATAGTTGATTGATTGTCTATCAGTTTTCTCTGATGTAGAGGTTGAATTTTTATCATATCCCAATCCTATTTTATCATTTGGTGATCTTTGGTTGTTAATAATATCATTCAAAATATTTGAACTATTCTCAAACTTTGACGAATTCTTTTCCTTTTCAATTTCTCTTTATAGTAGGACAATTTCGACTTTTATCTTTGCATAGTCTCGTTCCCTATCATTCAGTTTTTTTAGAATGACGTCTTTAATTATTTTGGCTTCATGGAGTTGAGTCTTTAAATCATTGATGACTTTCCTTATTTATTTGATGGTCTTTGACACTTATCTTTCTATTTATTTTTTTGCTTCTTCATATTCTGACACTTCTTCTCTTAATGATTTATTCTTCCTTTTATACTTTCTGATTTCGTCCAGGGCATTGATCAACTCTGCTTCAAGATCTACTTCTTATTCAACCTATGAGTTTTCTTCTTCAATATCAAAGTTATTTTTGGTGTGATTATTTTTTGTTTATATACCCATAAATAGGTGCTCATATTTCTCTTCTTCTTCACTTTCTTCATATGAGTTGTTCTCTTTATTGTAAAAGGTTTTATTATTTTTGTAGACATTTTTTTTGTCTTTGGTTTGTCTCTTCTTCTCTTGTTTGAAAGTTCTTTCATTATAACTTTATTCTATTTTGGATAGGGACATTTGGTAGAAAAATGTCCAATCTTTCCACAACTAAAACATATTAGAGGAAACTTTCCTTTGTATCTACCAGTTCTTTTCTTGAGTTTCTTCATGAAGTTAGCTATTTGTTCATTGGATATCTCTGACTGATCTTCATTAGATACCTTCTCTTGATTCTTCTTTTCTTTAGATACTTTGAAATATGTTTCTCCTTTTGTTGGTCTTTCTTGCCATGTTCTCATCTCATACAATGTGAGGATCCCCTGTAGTTCATCCATTGTGATATTATCAAGGTCTGGTCTATCTTCAAGAGTAGAAATATTGGCATCATATCTCATTGGTAAAGATATCGAAATATTTTGGACAATGGTTTGATATGTGAGTTATTATCCTAATTCTCTTATTGAGTTGACTACTTCATCTACTCTCTAAAGATATTTTTCTATGTTCTCTTCTTCTTTCATTTTTCATGTTTTTAAATTCTGTTCTGTAGGTTTGTAGGTTGTCCTTTTTTACTTTTCTATATCCTTCATATATGACTTTTAGTTTGTCCCATATTTCTTTGCTGACTTAAAATGCGTTACTTTCACAAATATAGGATTGGATAATCCTCCTAGGATGTCATTGGCTTCTCTTGCATCGTCATTACAAAACTTCTTTCTGGTTATGTCTGTGGGAGGAGTAGAAGGTGCAGTGTACCCATCGTCTATAGATTTCTAGATACCACAACTCAAGGACATTATATAGCCTTTCATAATCACACTCCAAAGTGCATAATCATTCCCTCTCAACAAATGTGCTCTGGTGGAAGACATTCCTTTTTGTTGATCCATTGGATTATGCAGAATATACCTTCCAATTATTAGATCGTGCTAAAGGCACCCGCTTTGATACCAATTGCTGGAAATACTAAGAGGGGGGGTGACTCAATATTACCTTTTTAAATAATTAGTAATTAATTTTTTATTTTATTAATCACCATAATATATCAACAATTGATTTCTATTTAAAATCAATTATATAAATATAAATAACAATAATTACAAAGTTTATAAAGAATTATCTGTGATTTGGAAGCAAACCAATCCTCTTTAGAGAACCAACTCTTGGACACACAAATCCTCTTCTTTTCTAAGCACCTACTCATGGAAGTTAAAAATCCCTACTTCTCTAAGAACCAACTTGAAAGGAGGCTCTAAGCCCCTGTATTCTTCAAGCAACAACTTGAAAAGAGGCACTCACCCCCTTTTTTCTTTAAAAACCAACTTGAAAGGAAGTTGCAACTCTATGTTGTTCAAATTTCAACCTGTAGAGGACTACAATCCTCCCAAGCTCCTCCCTTCCCCCCTCACTACATAGTTTTACTCTTTAATCGTATTCATGTGACTCTTCCCTAGGTAGCATATACTCAAATATCTCCATGGGTCACACTTTTAATCTTCATTCTTATGAGTTTATGTATCCTTCTAAATGGTGTGCATCACTGAACCATTGTGTATTTTCAATGAATCAATGTGTCTCTTCATTTACAATAGACTGTAATAAAAAATTAACCTAATTGACTTCAAATTCCCTATTAATTAATTTGTTTTGTTCCTTCTCATGCCAATATTTCTTATGGAATGATCGATTTGAAAACCCTTCATGAAATTGACTAAAATGGTTAATTTCTTCATTGAACTGAGCTATGGTTTCATAGAGACTTAGCTACCTTCTAATCGAGATGAATATTAAATATTGACCATTGATTTTGATGTCCATATATCGTTTATTCATGCCTAACTATTTTATGCACTTATGTACTTCCTTCAACCCACTTTACCTTTTACTAACGAACATTTGAAAATGCACCCATGAGTTGATCCAATGGCCTGCCTTACTCCTAAGAAGATCTTGATCCAACGACTCTGACTTAATCTCTCGGTGAGATGGAGAGACCATTTTTACTTCAAATATGGCGGGGACCAAATATCATGACTTAATCATTCGAATAAATCAATGGCGCGGACTTAATCAGGTGTTGAGATGAACGGTCCTTATTTCATCTAGGCATTTTAGACATATCAAAATTTCAGATATAATAAACCATTTAGTGGACAGTTCTTATTCATTTTAAACATGGAGTTTTATTTAGAAATATTTCATGTGATGGGTTCGCGGACTCTCAGACTTGTGAACTCACATGTCTTCTCGAGTTTCATGAAAATTCATTCCCAACTTCCCTTACCTCCATAATGAACCGTACTTGAAATTTTACTTTGAATTATTTTATGTGATGGGTTTCCAGACTCTTGGACTTGTAGACACACATGTCTTCTCAAGTGTCATCAAAATCCAATCCCAATTTCTACAGCCTCCAATATGAACCTATACTTAGAAAAATTCTTAAGCAATTGTTCTTGGGCTCGCGAACTCTTGGACTCATATCTCTTCTCGAATGTCATTAGAATGCATGTCCAACTTTCGTTACCTCCATAATGAACCATACTTTGAATTTTTAAGTGATATCGATAGAATATGATACTTCACCAATTTTTGGTTTCTCAAAAGACTCGCGGAAAGAGATTCAAGTTGTCTGATCATGATTTCATTTTTATCCAATGATCAACATTGTTTCTTTGTACTTTATCGTACGATCATGCTCTTATTTTGATATAACAATCAACATTGTTCTTTGTTCTTTACTGTCGATTCCTACAACTGGTATAGTAGGATACTTGTCTGGATGACAAATCCATTTAACCCTTGTAGACATCAATGACAACATAACACCATGTCCAACATTATCCCCTTTTGGGATTGATGGAAACAAAGTAAAAACTCTTTATTTTAACTGATTTTTAACTCCTTGATTTTTTTTGTTTATTCTCCTCAATTTTGATATATAGGTTGATGTCAATAGTCCCTCTTTTATATCCTTGTTTTTGCAGATACTAATCCATTCTTGAGAACCATGCTCTAGGGGATTATTTAAATCCATACAAATCCTTCTTTAGTTTACACACATAGTCCTGATTTTCTATTAATATGAATCCTTTTGGTTTCTCAATATATACTTCTTCTAGTTGGACCAAATATCATGACTTAATCATCTGAATAAATCAATGGTGAAGACTTAATCAGGTGTTGATATGGACAATCCTTATTTCATCTAGGATATTTAGAAATATCGACAGTTCGGATATAATCAAACATTGAGTGGACAATTCTTATTCATTTTAAACATGGAATTTTACTTTGAATTATTTCATGTGACGGATTCACGGAATCTCGAACTTGCGGAATCACATGTCTTCTCGAGTGTCATCAAAATGCATGCCAAACTTCCATTACCTCCCTACGAAACATACTTGGAATTTTACTTAGAATTATTTTATGTGACGAGTTCATGGACTCTTAGACTTTCAGACTCACACACCTTCTCGGGTGTCATCAAAATGCATGCCCAACTTTCGTAGCCTCCAAGATGAACCTATACTTAGAAAACTTCTTAAGCAATGTTTATCAAGCTCATGGAATCTTGGAATCATATCTATTCTCGAATGTCATTAGAATGCACGCCAAAATTCCATTACCTCCATAATGAACCATACTTAGAATTTTTAAGTGATATCGATAGAATATGATACTTAGCCAAATTTTGTTTTCTCAGTGGACTCACGGAAATAGATCTAAGTTGTTTGATTCTGATTTCATTTTGATGCAACGATCAACATTGTTTCTTCATTCTTTATTGTTTGATTGTGCTCTTATTTTGATCCAACGATCAACATTGTTCTTCATTCTTTAATGTCGATTCCTGCAACTGGTATAGCTAAATACTTGTATGGATGATAAATCCATGTAACCCTTGTTGACATAAATGACAACATAACACCATGTCCAACATCATAATGGCAGATAATTCTAAGTATGTGGAAGGTAAATTATTTGACGATGGTAAGATAAATTCACCTAATGATATACAATGCAAAATATAACTATTTAATGTAAACAATATTAATCCTAAATATTGCATCCTTAATTTACACATTAATTAACACTAGAAATAGAGAAAAAAATAGACCTTTTATGTATATGTGATGAATTATATTACATACCTTAGGATCTGGGTGAGATGAGTGTTTGAAAAAACATTCAATACCTTCAAGTTCACCAACAACAATATAGCAGAGAGAATATTTTTCTTTGCACCTTCATAAATGTGTTGTTGTGACTTCTCAATAAGAGGTACATCATGAATACCATCAAAATTGTCATCCATTGGAGAAAAGGTGTCTTGGATCAATCTATTTATACCATCATTCTCAACTGTCTTATCAGTTTCATGTTATTCCATAAGACTAACTTGATATCCAATATTCTCTCCATCTTCCTCAATGTGTAGAACAAGATTTCTACTACTACTTGGCACATTCCTAAGATCACACTTAGGACATCTTTTCTTTATAATTACAAGCAATAAAATAATATTAGTGTATGTAACAAATATTAAAAGGATAGAAAGTTCTACGAATACAATCAATACAAAAACATATAATGAGTAACTTACCAAGGGATGATATTCATAACTCCCTTCAGTGTGCCTAAACTATCTAAAATGTCTTTTAGTTTTTGTTATTAAAAGTATTATTCTATTGAAGCCCTTGCACTCAATGCAAGGAAAATAACATTTCATATCACCGTTTGCATTCAATAACACAAATAACCTTTGAAGAGTCCTATTTTTTTCCTATGGAGTAATTTTATATGGAATTGTAATAAACTATTACAATAAAATCCAATGAAGCAATATAAGTACAATATATCAATATATTAAACCAGTTTCACACATGTAAATGAATTTCTATAGGACAAAAAACATAATACACATAATGGAGAGGAAGATGAGCTATGATCCCATGTGAGATGAAGAGGAAAGGGAAACAATTTTAAGGTTTCCATTTCATCAAATAGTTGGGGAACATCCTTCCAACATTTGTAAACATTTTGTTAAATGGTTCGCATGCATCCTCCAACATTTCACACTATGTCAAAATCCAATATTGTTGAAATTAGGGAAAGGGGGAAACTTTGAGATATCACCCTAGTATATAATCTTTAGTGTTTACAACATATCCATAGTCTTGTAACTTGTAACTTGTAAATTAGCAACACCATGCGTGGATTTTTCTTCCTAGGGCATGCATTTTTCATCATGCACTGTTTTCATTATTTTTTATGCATTTTTTTGCATTTACAAGGAAGTTTTTAGCCTCTATTCATAGAACAAGGTTTTTGGTTCGAAAATGAACAAATAAAGGTATTAAAATATGTAAAATGATAAAATACAAAGTCCACAATATGAATCACTCAATTTGAAGGTCATATGAGTCCTAGGTGTGCATCTTTCATTAATACAATTTTACTCTTCATTTTATAGAAAGTCTTCAAACTTGGTTCAAGGTAGAAGTTCTCTTTCATTTGAAAATGCACTTAGGGTGATATAGATATATTTATAATGTTATTATATTAACCCCAAATATTTTATAACTAAATTTGGAGTTATATAGAAGCGTGGGCATGCAATTCCATTAGGTTACTTTCTATTGTTTTGGTCTTTCAATTTACAAGGAAGATTTTTCCTCTTTTTCACAAAAACCACATGTATGTTTGAAAATGAAAATAAAAATATATATACATAGTTTTAAATTATCTAAGACACCCTCAACAACTTGAATCACTCAAATTGGAGGTCTTTTAGGACCCGTGAGTGCATTTTTGTGAATCCTAGCATGCATTTTGCATGAAGGTAGAAATTACAATTTAAAAGAAAAACATGTATTTCTTAAGTGTGAATGTGAATTTTTGGATTTGGAGGCTCTAAAAATATTGAACTGTGGTTTTATGCAAATATAGAAACCCAAATCCTATTGTTTTATGCAAAAATAGAAACCCTAATCCTAATCATCGATATCATCATATTTCGAGAACATCGCCATCTACATCTATCTTGACTTCTTCATATAACACATCTACCTACTCCTCTACATCATATTCTCCTTCAATATCATCTTGGTATAGAGATGGCTTAAATAATAATTCCAAACCATATATTTAGTACCTCATTGATAAGAGGCTCAATACATACATTATTATCTTTAACTTGGTACTTACCTAATTGATTGAAAATACACATAATTACTACTTTGTGTGTGTGAGTGTAAGAAATAAATTATGAAATGAATGAGACAAATAAAATGTACTTCCTCTCTTATAATAGGAATGGATAAGAAAGGATACTAAATCTTCAATCAATGGCTCAATAATGTGGAACTCAACTCTACAATCCTTCAATTTTTTGCCAAATGGTTAGCATGAAAAATCAGTAATGGAAACAATATGAGGGTTGGATGGGTGGTAAATTGTAAAAACACCATCCTAAAATAACAAATAAATTATTTTCTTCCTTGGGCTTGCATTTTAGAGGACATCGTGGGCATTTTCAAATAAAAAACCTTCTTGTCTTGATGATGGATCCTGATATGGATCTGAAACGTCGACATTGAATTGATACTACTGTGGTTTTTCCGAATTCACCTGAACACACTCTTCACCACAAAAAATCTCAGCAATCAAAAAACCTTTTGTTGTGCATAAAGGGTAAAAACCGCCTTGTAAAACAAAGAGGTCAAATTGTTAAAATTGGCCTTATTAAAATGCATGCTAGACTAAGGGAAATGCACATGCAATGGTGAAATTGGTATGATTATATCTGGGATATATATGCTTATGAGACATCCATTCCTTGAGATAAATTATGCACACCCCATGGTGAAAAATGCACTCCCTAAAAGCGAAAAATGCATACAAATGCATGAAAGTAGGGCACATGAGAAATGCACTGCCTAAGAAGAAAAATGCATGCCTTGTGTTGTTAATTGTATGTTGACCTTATGAAATTACATGAAAACGGGGTATTGAGGAAAATGCACAGCCTGTTAGGGAAAATGCATGCCTCAAGTTGAAATTGCATGTTGAGTGTGTGGGATTATGTGTTTACATATTAAGGAGGAATTTGCACACCTTGTTAATGATAAATGAACGCTTACACTATTAAAATGAAATCTCTTGACATTTTTTTGCAACCCTATGGTGGCCTAAACTATAAATGGTTCTTCCTTAGTCCATATGACTGTTTTTTAGATGAAGATGAATGAAAATGGATGTTTATCCATTGTGTATGATCGATGCTACTATGGCATATCTTATAACAACCATGAACCCATGTTTGACAAGATGATTGGAAACATACTTATGTAGTTAACCGTGTATGTTGAGTTGTTTCCTGAGTCCCATAATATTAGAAACATGAAATACTTGTAAGTCTCCCACACCGATGATTGATTTCAAATGCATGCAAGATATATTGCTTAGCCATGTAATTTGAGATTGAGTGTGCATGTTTGTATTATAGTCAGAAAATTTTGTAATTTTCTTTCAAAATTTCCCTCTGACACATTCTCATGATCATTTTTTTATTTTCCAAGGATGGTACCCAGGGTAAACCCTAAGATATTCAAGGCACAAGGCCGATCAACAAAAAGTCTTGAAGACATTACAAAAATATACTTGTTATGAGCTCAAACATGTCACTTGCAAGAATTGAACCTGAGTGGGTAGGATAGCAACATTCCTCCCAACCACCCAAGCTACTGTGGGACACACCTACCACACTTAGAGGGGGGGGTGAATGAGTGTGGGGCTCTTTTTCCCAAAACTTCCCTCTTGCACAAAACTCAACAATTAGCATTTGACATTTATTCATTACCCATTGTTGTCATTTATAACCAGTCATATATCAGAAATATATCATCAACAATTCATCATCACAATGAACACAAATAACACAAGATGTATGTACAATTTTCTTTTTATTACGGACTACAATCCTTGGGGTTTATCAGCAACAACTGAATAGAGTACAACTCTACAAGAGCACCAGCTCTATATGCAAGACTCAGCTTACATTCTTAGCACTAACTGAGATGAGGCAACAATCCTCAACAGATATCAATCTGTCAATAGGTACGCGACCTATCAGTAGTCCAGCCCACATGTGCACATGCCCTGGCTCACTACAGCCC
The DNA here is from genome assembly GCA_032191745.1 of Picea mariana. NCBI lineage: Eukaryota > Viridiplantae > Streptophyta > Pinopsida > Pinales > Pinaceae > Picea > Picea mariana. The sequence continues at coordinate 1,439 of JASDQU010381069.1, read as the reverse complement.
ACGTGTGAACGCGGATAGTGTATCATGCAACAAGCGTATGCTTTTGAGCAACTAGGGTTTTTCTTTTCTTCACATGCTCAGATCCTCTGCAACCTGCAATCACTTTCTCTTTTGTCTTCCATTGTCCAAACCGACCCACAACCAGTCACAACACATTCAAGCTCTCCAATAGCTTGATCATGATCCACAACAAATCAATATGAATGCTATCTCAATCATGTATAAATAACTAGTATACCATAGCAATCATGTCACTATTGAATCACAAGAGTGCTGCTCACTCCAACCAAATCAACCAAACTGAGCCACATCATAGAATCCATACCAAGAATTCCCTAAGAATTCACAACACATCAAACAATAGTATCCATCAAGACAATAATGTAATCATACCAGTGTCTCGATGATATATCTGAGGCCATAGAATGCAGATCTGGAACCTACCTCATCATCCAAGAGCTTGGCACCAGCTCAAACAAAAATCTCCATGATTTTATCCACTCCATGTTCCCTGTATGCATTCATCCTACATGTACACTCACCCTATACAAATTCACCCTGCATGTACATGCACCCTATACACAGACAGCCTGCGCGGACATCAGAAAATAAGGTTTTATGTGAATCCGAGAATTTTGTTGTCAAGATCTCCGACATTGTCGAAACTTTGATGCGTCCATGAGATCCAACTCTCACTCTCTTCCTAGGAATAGATCTTCAATCATTCTCAAGATATCCACACCAATAGGATGCTCTCACAAGAATCTCTCCATCAATACTCCACAAGATATTCACAAGAAGCTCTCCATTCATCCACAAAAGGGATTCTCACCACATGTACATTTTACAAGAGATCCTAGCTTCTTATTTATACTTTCATATTCTAGGTCACTTAACCCATTTTTAGGTTACTTAACCCATTTCTAGGTCACTTAACCTATTTTCCTTATTTTAGGGTTAACCACTTTCCATGAACAGAGAGTTCTCCAATACTTTATCATTTAAATATTCCTTATTGATTTTGTCACTTCATTTTATCATTTAAATAATCTTTCTTGATTTTGTCACTTTACTTTATCATTTAAATAATGATTTCTTCTTTTCAAGCACTTTGACTTCTTTGACCTTTTGAGGCTTCAAGCCATCATATAGGGGTCCTTCAACTTCGTAGAGCCATAACTCTCAAACCGTGAGGAGTTATGTGACATTCCACATACCACTGGAAATGGCATGTCAAGCACTATCCATCTAGGATAGTTTCACCAACAACTTCATTTATCTTCATCTATTTAATCCACATGAAAGCATGGGTCCTCCAACCATTCTTCTAGGATAACTCAATCCGTAAAGCGTCTTCCCGTGAGGGCTTTCACCATAAGGGGACCACTTTGGAGTTCATCCATTTGTGCACCTTATCAACCATGATAAGACAATAATGA
>JASDQU010381068.1:0-10208 GCA_032191745.1 Picea mariana | reverse complement strand
ATGAGTCATTGTTGATGAGTAGTTGACACATGATTGGTATATACTTGGTACATGGTTGGATGCACTTTTTTATGGTACAGGTTGATTACAGGTTGTTTGGCACAGGTTGGTGCATGGTTGATGCTCTTGTTTATGGTACAGATTGATATCTGTTGAGGATTGTTGCCTCATCTCATTTGGTGCTGAGAATGTACGCTGAGTCTTTAATATAGAGCTAGTGCTCTTGTAGAGTTGTACTCTATTCAGTTGTTGCTGATAAACCCCAAGGATTGTAGTCTGTAATAAAAAGAAAATTGTACATACATCTTGTGTTCTTTGTGTTCATTGTGGTGATCACTTGTTGATGATATATTGATGATATATGTTGCTGATATGTGCTCACATCTAACTGGTTATAAATGACAACAATGGGTAATGAATAAATGTTGAATGCTAATTGATGAATTTTTGTGCAAGAGGGAAGTTTTGGGAAAAAGATCCCCACACTCATTCACCCCCCCTCTAAGTGTGGTAGTTGTGTCCAACAATCCCCACAAGAAATGGAACTGATTCGGTAGTAATCAATTTTTTGGAAGATAATATTCTATCCAGGTTTGGTTGTCCCCGAAAAAAAGCCACTGACAATGCGCAAGAATTTAAGTCAATGGCCATGATAAATTTTTGCTTAAAATATAATATCATACTAGAACACTCAACAACTTATTATCTGCAAGGTAATGGTTTGGCTGAATCATCCAACAAAATCTTGATTACCGTGATAAAAAAGGTTCTGATAGAAAACAAGAAAGCGTGGCATATCCATTTAAAATATTCTCTATGGGCCAATAGAATAAGCACTAAAAGATCAATTGGGATTTCCCCTTTCCAGATGGTATATGGCACTGATGTCATTTTACCAATAAATCTTTCTCTGCCAGTAATAAAACTCTGGCAGGATTCAAGTGAAGAACCCAATGATGTTACCAAAAGGATAAACCATCTGGTCAAAGTCCAGCAAAATAGGGCCGAAGTAAATGAAAAGTTACAAAGATATCAGGATAAAATGAAGTCCTTGTTCAATCAGAAAGCTAAAGATAGAGAATTCCTCCCTGGAAAATTGGTCCTGAAGTGGGAATCTAGGAAAGAAGATGTTGGAAAACATGGCAAATTCGATCCAATCTGGTCTGGTCCATACAGGATTTTGGCCTTTGAGGGGAAAAATGCATGGTTATTAGAAAACCTTGATGGAGACATCTTCAATGCCCCTGTAAACGGGCGACATCTTAAACACTTCATGCGATAATGTGTTTCTAAATCCTCATTGTAAATACCAGTTTGTTTTCATGCTTTTGTATAGATTCCGGAGAAAAAAAAAAAAAAAGATTTATTTTCATGACGTTTCCTAACTATTATAATGTTATGTTATTCGCAGGAAAAATTTCTCACAAGACAACGGACTCGAGGTATTGAAAGGTGACATGCACATGTATTCCTATCAAGTATCTCACAATGACAAAGGTAATGAACGAGTAATCTTTGGGCTGGCAGTAAAAGAGCTAATAAAGGTATGAAATCCCATTTCAAAATTTGAGATAAAAGCCCTAAAAAGTACAAATGATTTCATTCATGTCGATATAAAAAAAAAAGAAAAAAGTCTTGAAGTAATAAAAAAGGGGTGCTTAAGAGAAGGTTATAAAAGACAATTAAGAAAATCTTTGAGAACAGTCACATGTACGACATTTTTCTAAAAACCCCCTTTATCCTCCCCTTGACCACAGTAAATCCTTTCCCCACTTGACCATGGAGGTCAAATCATAAAGTTTCCTGACAACAGAGGGGTATCGCTCTGGTCTTGAAAAATCTCGAACAAACTTTCAAGGAAAGAGAGTGGGTTGCGTTTTTAAGTTCTTTGACTTTAGTTGGATCATAAACATGTCTAGGTTAATCCTGAACTTACTAGTTATCCTAACAGGAATAACTGATTAGTTTTTCTCAAGGGAGTTCCCTGAACTAAAGGTCAAAAAGTTTCCCTTAAGAAGTTCTTTGAATTCCATGATTTTTGAAGGCAGAGGAGAAGATTAACCCAGAGCTATTTAAATGAGTTGACAGACTTTGATTCTTTTTCAAACAGATATCTTCCTGAGTATATTGTATGCTCATTGATTGCCCCCACTTCAAAAATAAAAAAATGAATACAGACAGATGGTGAAAGGAAATTCAATATTGATTGCCCCCATCTATTTCAAAGAGATGAAGAAAGGAAATTCATTATATTGATTGCCCTCATCTCAACATTTAAATTATTGGAAACAATGAAGTGGTGAAAGGAAATTCAATGTGGGAAGTTGGATAACTTCACCGGGGTACTAAACAGGCTCGCTGGAAGTGAAGCAATATCCTCATATCTAATAAAATATGTTATACACAAATTACAAGATGTTCTGGTAATTTCTCTTCCTTTTGGCTGAATTTTATCACAGATTTCTAGTTTCTCCTTACCAGACACAACACAAATACTTACCTTGATGCAAACAGAATCATGTGAAAGTTGATAGGATGGTTGCTTTGATTTTGATTAACTTACATAGTTTCGAGCTCAGTTTCAGGGGAAGAGGTTTACTGGAAACCCGCCGAAATAGTTAGAATTTTTGTCTTTGGAGAGATTTTCAAGGTTAACCTTGAGACCCTACTCTTGTTCGGTTTTTCTCCAAAATCTGTTTCACAGAGCCGAATCTTTGACTCCATTACCCAATGAAGGCACTTGGTCTGCATGTTCTTCTCATCCCACAAGGAGATGAGATCCCTAGATGGAGCCTAATGTTGACACGAAGTTTAAATTTTTCTACCCTTGGAAACTAAAGCTTCAACTTTTCCTAAGTCGTGGAGCCGCCCTTGATCCAAAGGGGAGTCAGAGATTTTCGTTCCTTTTTGGGTTTTCGAGATTTGATTTTTCTTGAAGTATGATCTTCAACCATCTTATTTTCCCGGTGCCGAAACCCCAAAAATGTTTAACATATTAATAAAAAAAAAATTAAAAGGGGGAAGAAATAGAGGTTACTTTTTCCGTTGCTTTCCACAAAGTGCTCTTTAAACCCATAATTAATTAAGTTCCTAGACATAATTATCTTTTCCTTAATCATTCACATTTCAGGTTTTTTTTTTCTTCTACTAAAGCGCTTTCAAACTCTCAACTGTCAAACTCCCGATCCTTGTTTTTCCGAAAAGTTAAAAGGATAATTAATCACTAACCTGGATTAATTAAATCCCTAATATGTGTCTTAGTGCCTCACTAATCTCATCGCAATTTCGTGATCCGGGGTTTGCTTATGACTTAACCCCTGACCACAGGATCCCCAAAGTTCCAAAATGTGAAATTGTGTTTTCTCTAAACAAGGTTTAAGATTAAGGTTAATTTTCTTTTGAAACAGGATTAGTGAAAACTAAGCTGCTTTTCTCATTTCGGGGATTGAGGAAGGTAGTGATTTTTGAAACTCTAGTTTCGAAATCGCCGATATACGACAATATTAATAACAGATAAGTGAAGATATTTTTCGACACGAAAGTGTATCTCTAGGCATATATTTCCATTAAAAAGCATTAATTTTTCGTCGTCTGTGTCTGTACACTCGTTATAACGCAAAATTGAAAGTTAATAAGGTCTATGTTTCGAACTTCATTATTATCCTTTACATCTGTAGCAAGTCACGTTTACCTGGTTGTATACACATTTTCTCTGTAAACAGGTCTCTGATCTAGCACATGTATCATGGCACCTAAGAAGGCACCCAAGAAAAGAGAAGAAAATGGAAAACTCTCAAGTCCAGACAGAGACGTTATATTTGATACAATATCACACGCCATCGATTCCATAAAATCCCGGAGGTAGATTTTTGAGACTCTGGATTATGAAATTAAAAATTTCCCTAATGATGCCGACAACAAGCTTTGAGATATAGCATAGTTTGAGCTCCACAAAATAGTTACATGACCATGACTTATGACTTATAATGACATGATTAGTTGGGCCTTAGAGCGAACTGACGTATAGTCGAGAAGCATTATGGATAGCCAAGGGGTCATCATTGGCTCTTTCAGACTGGAACATGTACAAGTAATGTATAAATTATCTCCCAGTACCAAGTATGTTTATAATAAAGATTTCATGAGTAATTTTCAAAGGAAAGAATGCTTTGAGTCAGACCAAACGTATCTCGACATAATCAAAGACTGGTGGAAAAACGAGGGTAAATTCAGGGCTGACACCCATGGTATTATGCCAAAGCATCATTGAATGAGTATATGATTTATGTTTTGATGATGTTATGTAGAGTTTTCGGAAAGAAAAGTCCTACCCATTTCCCTGCAGAATGGGTACCCCTTTTGCATGAGGCATCATAAGGTTACAGTTTTAATTGGGATAAGATTTTATCTAATAACATAGCGAAGGAGGTCATGGAATATTAGATTGCAAGATCTAATGGTCGACCAATAGCCTTTTATATGTCTGCATACATCATGGATGCTATATGCTTCTCAACTCCTTTCCCTTTGATGAATTGGAGTTGGAATCCGTCTTACCCAGAGCCAATTCATGAATATCATTCTAAACTTTGGGAAGAAAATGCCAAGGACTCATTCTATGAAATTTTTCATTTCATGGTGATACCACTACATCAGATGTTGTACAGTTGTGCGCCTCCCGACATTTCAGATTTGGTCACAGGAGACCTCAAGACAGTTGTTGACTGGTTTATAGAGGAGAATTTTTCATACATCATAGTTTTCGAGGGTTCAATCCCTCCACACACACTCCTGAAATTCCTCCCTGATAGACTGGTGTACAGGGAGGTAGCTCATCAAATAGTAATAGGTAGAATTGGGATAGAACTAAAAACAACTCAAAATAAATCTTGGCCAGTTTTTCTCGTTCATATTGGAAAATTTTCATTACTCAACTTGGGTCATTCCAAAGTTGAAGCGACAGCGCTGGAGGAGGTTAAATTGGTAAACCTCGAGCATAGGAAGCACGATCCTTATGAGTTAGTGAGAAAACACATGACCCACTATAATATGAAGGATCATGAACATGAGAAGTCCCCTTGTTATGACCTGTTCAAAGGGACTAAGAACTATGAGGAAGTGTTAGAGAGAGTATAGACACCATCGTCCGACTTGCAAGCTAGTTTTCAGACCTTCCAGAAGCATAGACAAAGTGGTCTGCCCAAAGTATTGCAGGGAGAAGCAATCACCCTTCCTCGGAGACAAGAAGATACTTCCCCAGGCCTCGGATGAGAAACAAAAGATGAATTCAATCCTAAGAAAATCCTACAGGAGGTTGAGAGGTCCTCATAAAACGAAGAGACCTTACAGACATAAAATCCACAGATAGAAACAGAGTGGAGGCCCAAGACACCTCTTGAATCTAGTAAGTCTACTCCCCGATTATCACATGTTGTTGATGTCAATGAACCTGAGGCTATGGGAGATATAAGATCTATAGAGATAGGGATCCCCATAACTTCCTTAACCCCTTTACAGTCCACCTTTGGATTCCCACAGATGGAGGCCATATATGTTGGTGACCTCACCCCGATTTCTAGAGATGAGATCCCTCCTTCTGATTATTTTTGCAACAAGAAGAGGAAAGTTGTTCTAAAGAAAGAAACATATATGAGAGAAGGGGTTATGGTGAAGAAGCATAGGGTCTTAGTATATGGCCATAAAATGGAAGAGGAGGATTTTTCTACAGAGGCAACAGGCTCTATGGGTGCCATGGAAACAACAAACCTTTTTACTGTGGAGAACATGAGAACAAGGATAAAGAAGAGTAACCACATGATAACTCAATTGTAGGGTCAGTTGAATAATGTTGAGAAAATCATTAGAGAAGAGGCGAATAAAAGTTTGCAGCAGGCCAGAGTTGTTGAAAGGAAAGAAATTTAGTCACTCAAAACTAGCCTGGATGAAATGAACCAGAGGTTACAAGCAAGTTAGGTACATGTTACTTAGAAAAAGGAGCATGTTAAACAATTACAGGCTAGATTGAATTTGACGGAAGGCTGTGTCATAGACTTAAAGGCTTTTCAAACCCTCTCATTAGAAGCCCATACAAAAGTAGAAGCCGAACAACAACAATTGATCTCCAAAATAGAGATCATCCAACATTATTTTCAAGAGGTAAGAAAATCCCTTGATAATATTATTTTACTGGAAAAAGAGGCTAAAGCAGCAAGGAATACCTTTCAGAAAGCAGTCGCATGTCAGGAAAAAGGGAGATGCCCAAAGATCTAAAACTTTCTGTCATAGAACAGATAAAAGGAGACATTATGCTCGAGACATGGGAAACGAACATAGTCGAAAACAAGAAGATATCCAAAGATATCAAAGATGACTGTGAGGGAATCTTTGATTCCTTGGATAAGAAAGTGTTAGGTATTGAAAGAAATGACTGGTCTGGACTACTAGGGAAGATAAACATTGTGAAACGACAGTTGTACTACAAAGAGAGCTTACATGAGGTTCAGGCGAAAATTTCATAGTTGAACGAAATCGATACCAACCTGATAGAGAGATGGCTGGTACATCCTAATTTAAAGTTGCAAACGATCAGGTTTGTCAATAAAGGCTTTGAAGATCAGTTTTCAAAGGTACAAAGAAAGTTTTATCTGTTTGAAACTAAAGATCTCTCGACACCACCCAAAATTTTTGTTCATTTTTTGGAGAAGGGTGTTGAATGTATAGCTTCAAAAGAGGGAGAGACTTCAACTAAATAGTGAAGTATCATTCAAAAGCTTGTACTTTTGAAATTATAGACCAACAAAAATCTAATCATGCAATGGTTAAGGTTGCAGTTTTGTAACTATTTTTCCTTTTCCCCATAAAACGTAGGAGATCGCTAACCATCAAGTAGTGATGATCTTGTATAAATAGAGGGGGAGAAGGCTGAAAAAGGTTTTTTTTTTCTTTTTCTCTAAAAAGATATCTTTTGACGAAAGCAATTTGGAAGGAGCTCTAAATTAATAGAAATGTAGATTGAAGATTCCAGATTTTGTCACGTCTGAGTTATGTGTTCCCCTGTCTTTTCATATTTCTTTCATATGTCTAATTGATGAATGCTCGACTACAATTTAGTGCAACCTCTATTGTGGAAATTATTATTCTTGTCATTTAAATCATCTGCAGTGTTTCCTCTGTATCAGTTATCAGCAGATACAAGACCTGTAAATATTTAGATTTCAATATCATATGCTTCATTAATATTGTCTTCTTTCATAGTCTTATGTTACAATGTGAGATTCCTCTTAAATTGATGCCTCACCTTGTTAATAGCTTTATGTTTTCCCTCATGTCATGCATGTTCCCTTTCCTTTAAATTTAACTCAGATACAAGAAATGACCTTTAATTCAGTGATCCTATTAATTCATGTTTTAAAATATTTCTCTTTACATTGTAAAATAGAGATAATGAAGCCAAAAACGAAAAAACTGAATTATATCTTCCTTACCTTTTATCCTTTATGACAGTACTGATTTCAAAGCAGCCTAACATCAAACCCGGTCTTTCGGATCAAACCAACATTGCTCTAAATATATTTAACACTATCTTACAGACAACAAATAACCAGGCTGAGTTAGAAGGTTCATGGGCAGTAATTGAGAGAGATATCATCATTCAAGAAAACTGGGAATTTCGACAGAGACAGTTGAGGAACCAATTATAGCCCTCATCTTTAATCACCGATTTTTTTGTCCTCAATTTCCTCTATCTTTTTAGATTCCTTGACAATATACTTTAGAACCTTAAAGTATAAACTCAGAAACAACATAATGCATCTCCCAATGCTATCAATTGCCAACATGCTTTGTGGGCATGGTTGTTGGATAATCCCCATTATAGTCCTAGTGCATGATAGCCGATGTTTCAGAGCTTAGGGAGTGGAATACTAGGGTGCCATGTATTCCCATCACCTTCACCAATGGGGTGGAATACACAATGATAAACTGATTTATTTATATCAAATGTCCACCTTGAATCATTTCATTGTTCCACTTTTCAACTTTGCCTTGTCTGTAGTTTTAAAGTTTCAAATTTCACACGATGTTGAAGGAAATTATGTTCAAGGAATATCTCTCCATATCAGTTTGACTGACTACCCTAGAATTTACTTCTAATTTGTTGGAATATTCAATGATTTTATATATTAGCTAAAAGAAATTAAAAATAAACCATGCTCAATATTGGCATTCAATTTTATGCGTGGGGAAATGACTCAATTTTTTTACCCTAAAGCAACAAGATCATGCAATCAAGTTTCATTATTCTTCTGAGTGTTTTTGGTTCATTGTAGGCATTCACACACTACAAGAAACAAATTATGGAAAACCTAGTAGAGTTGCTTGCTAACAGATGTATATCATCTATTGGAAGTGAAAATGCACTCTCTCAAACACCATTTTGGGTCCCTGACCATGTGATGTGTCTTCACTATGATTATTTTTCCCTGTTGCAGTGATTTTTCCCTAAATTTATGATATCACATGTGAGGGGGAATTTTACCAATTTATAATCTCTTATCTAATTCATACTTTACATAATAATTATTTTTACAAGGAAAGAAAAGACACATATGATTACTTAATGCGATTCTCAGCATAAATATAAGTGGAGATAGCAAGATAATATTAAAGAATTCAAGGTAGTACAAAATCATAACATGACAATAAATAGTTATTCAAGGTAGCCATATAATTAGAATTTTTTTTATTTCTTTTTGTTCATTTAAATAGAAATGCAAGTATAAAGGAAATATGTTTTACCATTCGTGGCTTCGATTATAGATATTTTAAATGGATATCACCAAACTTGCTCACACTAAATAGGGAAGAAATATATTAGGCTCCCATCTATGGACAACACTCAATTACGTTCACCTCTTGTATTGAGAGACATGGTTCTCTCCCTTATCAAGCGCAAATCTCCATATTTTCTTCATACTTAAGCTAATGATCCAATTTCAAATAGATAGTAGATGATGTGTTACATAACCAAAAGTGATGTCATTCCTTATAGTTATTATATTTAATTGATAATTTAATATAATTAGGGGGTTGTTATCTCCTTTTATTTTATTTTTCCTTTTTAAATTTTACAACATATGAAAGGGAAAATAGGTACATGATGCCACATATTTCTAACCATCTATATGAGAGTGATGAGTCATGCTCAATTTATATTGGGTTTGCTATCGTTTAAAAAACTCCTGCCATAATTTTCTAGTGAATGTAGGATCACGATTCATCACAATTGAATTTAGCATGTCATATAATTTAAAAATATGATCCATGAAGACCTGGTCCATCATGGACAACTTAAATAGGTGTTGTAAGGTATAAAAGTGGGAATACCTGGAAAAGTGGTCAACAACCACCATGATGAAATATTTATTGCTTTATTTAGGAATCCCAATGATAAACACAAGGAAATGTTCACCATATTTTTGCAAGGATTGGTAGATGTTGCATTGCCCTAGGGTCCTTCACTCTTTCACCTTTTCTCTTTTGAAATGAGTTACATTCAACTATGAATGTACATATTTCATTCTCTACACTATCCCAAAATAATAAGCACTTAACCCATTCATATATTTTCAGAAAACTAGATTGACCCATAGTTGAGAGGAATGCATTTCTCCTAACACCCATGATTTTAAAACATAATTATTCACCAAAAATATATGCCCTTCATACCTTAATATGTCATTTTTCCAAGTATATCATGCAAGGGGATTTGGATCCTCCCATAGTTGTTGGAGGAGTTGATCGATCTTGGGATTAGCTAACCATTCTTGGCGTACCCCCACAATCCAATATAACACTTGTAAGGATAAATAAATTGAGACCCTTCCTCAGCTTATTTATGAGACAATGCATCATCATCACTGTTAAGGTCCTAACCCGCACATAGGTAGATCAATGTATTCGGATGTAATAAAGGTCAATATTAATAAGACCTTTCAATAAAATAGAATAAGGCGGATGTAAGAAGACCTAATAGAAGCTTCCGCATCTAGAAGGATCTTCCTCTAGATGCTTCTTTTTAGTATAAATAGGAGTCGAGGGTATGAGAACCCTAGCTTGGATATTATTGTAACAGAACGCTGCTCGATTGGAGGTTGCCCCCTCGAAGAGGCCTGTGAACATTGCTATCTGAATCAAGTGCTATTTCTGTT
>JASDQU010381067.1:0-11393 GCA_032191745.1 Picea mariana | reverse complement strand
ATCAAGAGGCCCCGAAATATAATAAAGGTGGTTATAACCACCCAGTTGGAGAAGTCGGCCCTGCCAGTGAAGAGACACTTCACACGTGCCAGTTTTGTATAAATAAGGAGGCTAGCGCCTCACTTAGACACACACCTCACTTGCTCATTGAGAGACAAGTTTCGGAACTGCAGTTCAAGAAGAAGGAGAGAGAGTGGCGCATCTTTTGGGAGAGGATCTTCTGTATTAGTTTAAGTTATCTATTGGCATTGTATTGCCTATCTATAATAAGGAAGTTTTGCTGGGTTTTCTTCCCTTAGAGGGTTTCCCAGGATAAATGTTGCGTCTCTTGTGATTGTGTATTTCTCAGTGATCTTGTGTTATGCTATTGTTATCTATTGAAATGCAGATAACTATAATAATGGCTTAAACATTAACAATTACCTACCAAAGGAATGGAAGTAAAAATCAAGATAAAAACCAAGGAAACATTCCCATAGTAGCTCCAACTCACCCTAAGTCAAATGTGTATGCAAGTTCAGAATTAAATATTGACTTAGGAGGATGGTTAAGTAATGCAAAGATGTTGGTGCCTGTGTCGAAAATAATGAAGATTCCTTCTCAGAGGGAGAAGCTGCTCAAAGCCATAGATTGTCCTTCTCAGAAAAGTGTTGACATTCCACCAACAAGAACTTATCAAGATGCACCGGTTATTTTGCAAAATATGGATAGGGGGAATGAAAAAAATAGACCCTTTTTCCTATCTTTGCTCGTGAATAATTTTATTCTTCATAATTGTATGCTAAATTCAGGAGCTACCTCAAATGTTATGACTAAGAAAGTAAAGGAGCAGTTGAACTTAAGAATATCTAGGCCTTATCATAACATTTGTGCTATGGATAGCAGAACCATAACGGTGCATGGTTTGATTAAGGTATTATAGGTACACTTAGCTGCATTTCCAGATATCATGATTGAGATGGACATTGTTGTAATTGATGTGCCAGATACTTGGGTATGTTTCTAAACAAAAAGACAGCTGCAGATTTAGGTGGTAATCAACAGATGGATTTAACTTATGCCACCATTCCAACTCCAAATGGTTTGACATTTAGATTGAATAGAGAGTTGGAAAGAAAGTATCATGTGGAAGATCCTAGGAGAAAGGATAATGAGATTTTGTATAGGGAAGTATAAATGGGATGTTATGAGATAGAATCTACTCCTATGACATCTGCCAAGATGGAACCGAATGGCAGACCCCCAAGCACTTGTAATGTCTGGGACCCCATGGATTCTTTTGATGGACTTTTTCTTAAGGAAGATTTGGATACGACAGATAATTGTTTGCCCCCTTTAGAATTAAAGTCAGAGTTGGATGTGTTAGTTGAAAATTTGTCGTCAGCTCAATCTTCATCAAATGAATCAGTTAGATGTCAACACAAGTCAGATGGAATTCTTGGGCCACACCCTCTTTATTTTTCAGAAATTTGCAAAATCAAAGATAGATTATGTGATGAAAATCTGATGGAAAGTATTAAGGATGATAAAGTTAATATTGAAAAAGTAAAGTATATCATCCCTAAGAAAAGATATGCCAATCCTTTTAAAGAAAATTTGAGTTCACAAACTCTGCACTTGGCACCTATGGAAGACCATCAATTTTTTTTTAAGGGGAATTGCCCCAAGTGGCCTAAGGATAGAAACTGGGATTCACATGAAAGAATAAACAGTTAGCATAAAGTGTATCAGACTTCTAGCAACTCTTCTCAACCAGTGGGACAACATAAAGTCAGACATGCTAGTGAGAGGACCCCTCCTTGAAGTGTTCTTCATATGGCAACTTGGTGTCCAAAGGGACACCATCTGTAACGTATCTCCAACCCTTCTCTTTATATTTTCAGTTTTGTATTATTTTATTCATTATGTTGATATGTACTTAGAAATTTTTCTATATCATAGATTCATTTTGTAATCATATATGTTGTACTTCAGTTATTTCATAATATAAATGTTGTTTATAGCATTTTTTAATTTCATTTGATAAATATGTATGCTTATGCTGGATTCTCGTATGCTCTCCATCCCATTTGAGAAGATCGAACACACGTCCCCATTTGGAGCTAGATGTTGACCGCCTATTCAACTAGGGGGTCAACTCCATGTACCATGAAGATATTCATCATCAGATGCAAATAAGTCAAAAACGTTTTGGTTCTACAGGGCATTTTTTTTGCTCCAACACACAGTTTTGTAAGCGGGATTCCCGCACCCCTACGTGGGTTTATAATGTAATAGGTCTACATGGATCATGTTTAGGTCAGTTGCCTTATGATTTCTTCATTAGGAGAGTTCCTTTCACTGAGTATTTTTTATCCTCAGGAGGTTGATCTGGCCTAACCAGCTTTATTAATCTCCCTTGAGTTTTTCACTCCCACTAGCAATAAATCCTCCAAAGTGGTGAAAGGCGTTCTAATGAAGTCATTCTTAGGTAGCTAGTGTTTAGGAACAATGTAAATGACCATGTAAGACAACACACCAAGTTTCATGATTTTTAGTCGAGTTTAGATAGTTTTTTTTTTTAATTAATTAATTTTTCCTAAGGTTGGGAATTAAATTAATTAATTTTGGATAATTAATGTAAAACTTAGGTCCCTGGGCTTTTGATAGGGGTATTTGTACTCAAAAGAAATGTAATGAGACCCCCTACACCCTTAGACCAAGTTTCAATTCAGTCGGACAAGTTTTGTTAGGGTTTTGTCCACTTAGGAGTCTTAGTTAGTTAGCAACAATTTTAATTGCTAACCCGAGATATGGGAAAATGTCAATTTTTGTAATTAATGACCAAATAAGGTGAAGTAAAGTGACAATTAATGAGAGGGACCCCACCTAACCTTTCCTAACCTCACTTACCCATTTACCCACTCATTTAATTAAATCCCCCGTGGGATTTGCATCCCCTTTGAGGGAATGCATCCCCACTCCATGTATTTATTTGGTAACTCATTTAATTATGGGTTGAGGGCCCCTCCTCATGAGGTACGCCCTTCCTCCTTGCTCCACGTCACACTCAAGAGTGTGTCACTCACACTCCTGATCCCCACGCTTTCCTCTTAAAGATTTTCGCCCTTCTTAGAAACCCACACTTTCCTTCTTGCATAAAGTGGAAACATCATGCATTAATTTGGAAGTTGCTTTGAGAGAGGGCGTGGGCCTTGTTATCACACAATTTGTAGCAAGGATAGAAGGCTTGAGTTTTGTAGGTCAAACTGGCGAAACTGGAACCTATCCCACCCAATGTCACCACGATGGGGAGGTTCTTTCTATTTAGGGAGGTGAGGCCTAGGGGAGATGTGCCCGGTGACCTGGGGTTTTTGAGGAGGCAAGAGGATAAAAAGACAAGGATAAGTTTCCCCCTCACAAGTCACCACCCAAACAGATAATCCGACCAAAGGGCAATTTAAAGAAAACCCCAAAGAAGTATACCTGCCTGGAACAAAACAACAACAAACTGATATATGCAAGTTATATCTCAATGGGGTTAGCACTTCATATAATAGATGACTATCTGAATGACAATATGAACAATTGGCAATAAATGTTGACGAAGTCAATGTTTATGAATACCAATGAAAATTATAACACTTCACCAATAAATATTAGAACAATAATGGCATTCAATGTAACCAATCAATACTTCATTCAATAAATGCTTTAACCATTATCCAATTGCTCATAAACAAAACGATGTTGCACTAATGATGTAATAGCATAAGATGATGGCAACAATTTAGGGTTAATATGGTTAGCTTTTAGACTAGGGTTAGTAGTTAGGGTTTCAATTCAAAGGGTTTGAGAGTGTTGTAATCAAGTTTCACTTTAATGCTGGAGGACTTTAGATCAGTGCCTTAGGGTTTAATGGAGTCAAAAGTGAAGGATGCAAGAGTTGAAGGAGGGAAAGATTTTAAGGACTAAAGGGAAGAGTTTTGAGGTGTTGCTAAAGCAAGGCTTCAAAATCAAAACCATAGGGGAGAGAGGCTCACTCCGGTGTTGCTACAGCAAGGCCTTGTGGTCTCTCCTCCTTCCTGGAAAAACGGCTAGCTCAAGAATAAAGCATAAAACCAAAACAAGAGGGTTTGAATAGACAAGGTGTTGCTACAGCAAGGCCTTTCAGCAAACCCTATTAAGAGTACGTCCCTAGTGTAGTAGACCTAGGCCAGGGACGTCTCACTCTTCTTGGCTTCCAGATAGTATGACAAGCAAAAGAGGAAGAAGAAATAGGAGTGTAGCTATGGCTAGGCTCTTTCGTCCTTCTTCAATGGCTGAAAAATTCTCTTTTAGGGGACATGAGACAAGGACCTACTTGTGTGCTTGTCACCTAGGGTTTTGATTTAGCAAAATCATAAATACATGCAAGAAATTAAACAACCATTCATTCAAGAAGTTTTGCAAAAAAATACTTACAATTCACTAAGAAATAACCATGCAAACCCTAGTTGTAACACCTTCCTTCAAGAGAAAAACCATAAAATGCCAAAATGTCTTCCTTCAACAAGTGCGCCTCACTAAATCAGCCAAATACCCAAGAGAGGGCGCAAATTTCAGACCTCACCAAGTGGTGAGGGAGTTGTCCTGAAAAAATGAAGGAGAAAATCCTCCATTTATACAATATCATGACCTAATTTTACTTTTTAGGTCATGTAAAAGGTCAAGAAGGCCAAAATACCAAAATCATATTGTTTTACATTAAATTGCCAAATTAAATCCTAAATCAAGCTGAAAAGAGAGTAAAATCCCCTCCAAGGGAGACGTTAGGCCCTTTTAGGGCAGATGGGGTGTCCTGCAGCAAAACGTTAGCCCTCCTTGGGCTTCTCTAACCTGCCACATGTGCCACTGCTGCCTAGTCTGCCTCCCAAAACGTCCATGATGCTGGGTGACGTCATGGTCAAGGTGGTGACGTCCTAGGCCTCCCAAGGCCAACGTTCCACTGAGAAAGGGTCATCCCCCCTAGGTCAAGCTCTGTCGGGGTGCCTCTGGTGGAACGTCCTCTTCTTCTCTGGTGCAAAGCTCCAGATCCATCTCTCTCTTGTATCTGCCCCCTGATGGGGTCTCAACATCCACTTGATGGGCTCTCCAGCCCCATGGAGGTCCGAACTGATCATATCCCCATGTGTACCGGTCCAAGATGGTACCTGTCCGTCGGGCATGGTCCTGCACATCAAAAGCTACGCCCTCCATGGGCTCATTAGTCACAGGGATCATAGCAATGTCAATCACATTTCTTCATCAATATTAATAAACATATGCATAAAACCCCTAATAGATCAGTCAATAGCTCAAAGACGTTACACAGGTCAAGGATGCAACGCAGGTCAAGGATGCAAGATGTTACCTGTGGGTGCCTTTGTAGAAGGCGAGCTGTACCTGTCATGGATGCAATTCTTTCCAAGGCCATTTGTGCCTTTTATTCTTTTCGTTATTTCATTTTTATTGCTTTTTTCTTTCTTTTTTTTGCTCAAGAGATAATCAGGGGACACTGCCCTGGCGTGGTGACCAGTGGTGACAGCGTTACCCACAAGTACTTTCACAGAAATGAGAAGGCTGGCTCGTGAGGAGACCCCCTTTCCCTTGGCCATGCAACCAAAGGTCACTGCCCTGGCGTGATAACCAACTGATGGCAATGTCATACTGCTAGGTACCCATGGACCTAATAGGCTGGCTCGTGATGAGACCCCCTATCCTTTGGTTAGGTCTTGTTTTATTATTTTTTAGGGTCCCCCTTGTTTCTTGTTGAGAAGCCTTTTATTGCTTTCTCAGGGTTCCCTAGGCAAAGCATCTTGAGGTTTTATGCTTAGGCTTTTATCTTTTACCAACTTGCTTTTACCTTTTGGGCCTTTAGCCCCTTCTTCCCACTAGAGAAGGTGCAACCCTAAAAATAGGTCAACGTAGTGCCCTGACAAGTGGAATGGGAGAGGTGAGCGGGAAACAAGATGGAAAAGTGAAGCTGTGAAGGGAGCGGACGATGGCTTCAGAGACGACCCCCAGTGGCTAACCAAAACCAACAGACACAGGCTTACTAGGACAACCTGTCAATCCCCAAAACATGGTCAAGTGGGCAAGTGTAAGGTCCAAGCAGTTGTTAGGAATAAAACGAATCAGATGCATTCATTCAATGGTTTTGATGATCAAAGTGACACATACCATGATACCTGGACTAATTACCTCATGAAGCAAGAACCCTCTCCAACACAAGACCAAGTCGATGGTGGTGGAGGCTATTGCTGCTGACAGGATAAAGATGTTGGAGGAGAGAAAAGGTAGGGCCCTCCAGGGCCATGTTGAAGTCAATCCTGCTCTCGGTACTCCATGTTTAGGATCCATGGGCCTTGAGACACGATCTCCTCATTATCCTTGAAAGTGGGGGATAACAGGCCTCTCCTTTAGCCATTACGCCTCTCCTTTCCTTGCCACTTCACCCATCCAACTCACTCACATTCCTTTCTCACTCAACCTAAAAGCTCACGCCCCCATTGGTTGATTTTCCTCTTGAGTTGTCTTTCCCTTTGGATTTTTGACAAGTGTTGAAGATCCAAGAGGGGTCTCCTTAACTTCTCAAGCTATTTAAGAGACCTCTCACTCCCTCGTTATGGACCATTCTTCACAGTATTGTTATGCTACCAAATTCTCTCCATCTCCCTCTCTCTTTCTCTCATTATTGTCATCTTACTTCACTGGTTTTGGTTCTTGAAGAGCTTGGAGCAACCTTGTTGTCGCAACCTCTTCCCATTGGATAATAGAAGAAATTGCTTTGGAGGACTCGTGGATTTCAAGATTTGTCTGGATGATCCATGTATTCATGAGGTGATACTGCTCTTGTTTCGATATTATTGTGTTATTGAATAGATTGTTGGGTAAATTATTTTACTTGGCTAGGCTTAGTACTTGTATAATTG
Organism: Picea mariana; assembly: GCA_032191745.1. Lineage (NCBI taxonomy): Eukaryota > Viridiplantae > Streptophyta > Pinopsida > Pinales > Pinaceae > Picea > Picea mariana. Next base: position 4,461 of record JASDQU010381067.1, on the reverse strand, counting down.
CTAGCTTATATGTTTTTGAATTCACTAATGATGGAAACTATGTTGTGTTGTTAGTGCATGCAATCATTATATATTTCATTTCACGATTAATTGGAAGTTTTGAAGATCATCTCGAAGGGGTTGTTGGGATAGGTTCAAGAACGAATCTACCCTCATCTTCACTTAAACTTCACAAGCATTTTTTGTTCTTCTTCTATCATATTCAGTTTTTGGTATCTAACTTGCTTAGATAGGTCAATTTAATCAATATAAAATTCTGGTTTTTATATGTGGGAAGCTTCTGCTGAAAAACAAAAATTTCATAATTTTGAGTGTGTTGCAACACAAATTAGCAAGCAATAGCTTGCTGATTTTTGCAGGTTCTCGCTAGACTAAGGGTACATGCTGCCCAATTTCAAGCACAACACACCCCTAAGTGCCTCCTTTCAAGAGTGGTAACAACTTCCCTTCTTCTCTTCTCTCTAAAACACTGTAAAGCAAGCCCAAAGGAGTGTAACCAAGTGGCTGGCATTCTCATTTTAGTCTTTACTTTGCATGCTTTAGTTAGATTTCCTTTTTGTCTTTCAGTTCATAGCTTAGCTAGTTTAATTGTTGACATCTACGTGCATGCTTAAAGTAAAATTATCTAGAGTAGATCCAACATAACATATGCTAGCTTAGAGCCCACGGTGGCTTAGATCAGATCTTTATTTTCCGTTGCATGCAAGTTTCGGTTTCTCTAATCTGTATATTACACATGCGCATGCTAACACCGGTTTCATAAAGGCTTAAGTAATCGTCACTTTCGGTTTCTGCAAGTTATTTTCAGTCTCTTCCATTTCACACGCAATAATCTAACTTAAGAGTTTAACTTGCAATCTAATTGTTTAAAGGCTTTAGCGTCCACAATTTTTCAATCTTTCAATTTCAGTACTTTGGCATTTTTTGAGCAAGCTACAAGCACTCAAACACACTACACACTTAGCTCATAGGTCTAATAATCAATTAATTAGACTTTATAGGACTCCATTACCAACCATCTTCGCCATTTAAAACGGGGTTGGAGGAAGGCAACGAAAGGTGCTAGGCCAGGAACGGTCTCACGACACGCGACGTCCTTTCCAGGAGTACTCTGATCTTAGGGCTGACCTGTGAAGCTAGGGTGGGCCTCGTTGCCTAACTTCTTGTGCATCCAACAGTCACTTGGTAATTGGGGGAGGAAAGTTTTGGGTTGACACTTAGATAGGATTAAAATTAGTCTCACTTAATCACTTAACTTAATCTTTGGTTTACAACATTGGTATTTCACTTTCACACTTGCAAGCACACTGATCTCATTGTCTTTCTATCTACATGCAAGTTAAATTATCTATTGTGGAATAATATCTAGGTGGTTATATCTCTGTCATTTGGAGTGCTTTACATTTTCAAGCATTTCATCTATCTTGTATTCCTGTATTTGTGGTGTGATCCTTCAAGAAGCGTGCATCCATCTGGAGGCATTCTCTTGACTTGGTCTTGTAATGATCCCAAGCCAATTTTTTCACTTGGAAACACTGATTACCATTGATTTGTTGATGTGCAGGTGTTTATTGAGTTATTAAGAGCATACAAATTTCATCCAACACATGAAGATCATAATACATACAAGATATAGAAGCACAAGCAAAGATCTGACCTTTTTATTATGAGTAATGTTGGATCAATACAAAGATGACCGATCTGGTAAAATCCTCAGATGGYCGTACACACAATAGATATGAGYTGCTACAAAATGCTCCCRATAATACAAAATGAGSCTCCAAAGGCTAGATAAGAGATGAAGACCAATACSAAGCAGATYTGAATGCCAAYCTCTCCAATTGAAGAGTASCACGCTCCAAGGGAAGGCTGAAACCCTCAATATTTCGGCCCTGATGGAAGAATGCTCCGAATGAGCCAAAACTYGGTCAGATAGTAGATCAGGGTAGTGGGATCCTCCTCCTAAAGTTTCAAGCCCAACGTCCAAGGCAAACCCCTCCAACTGATGAATCTTCTAAGGGAGTTGCGCCCTCCTGAAAAGTTGAAACCCTAGGCAACTCGTCCCTGAAGAAATACACCTCCAATTGGCATGAAACTCTCCAAGAATGTAGATTGGGCTATATGAACCCTGTGGGAGAAGTTTTGGACTCAGATTCTAAGCGTAGCCTCCTAGATCTGAATTTTACTAAATCACAAGACGCCTCCTTTGCCTCCAAGACGTCCCAATCTGCAGATAAATATATGATGATGAGAACCCTCCAGAAAAACCTTCAAAATGATGATCTTGCCCCTGCGGTCAAAACCCAAGTGTCGGAATGGTCACTGGCCCTCTGGATAAGCTAGATCAAACCTCCCTCTAGATGATGGTGCGCCCTTGCTGGAATCACAAGAACAGTATGGCTTGCACACTTCTGAAGCGCTAGATGGAGATGAGCTAAGAATAGAATGGTGTGGAGGAGTCTTTCATCCCCGAGACCAAGCTGCGGAACAAGGTGAGTGGATATTTCACCACTGAGTTGCTCACAAGGGTTTGTACAACAAAACCCCCAAACTGAATGCTCAAGAGCAATAGCAAACACTATATCAAAACAGAATGCCTAATAGGTGCGCCCCAGCCTCTTATTTATATTTTTTCCTTCTAATCCTCTATTGAGTTAGGTTAACTCCCAGGGTTAATCTTCTATTCTTCTGTTGAGTTATCTCTTACTCCTTTATCCCTTTCCTTTCTTAAGTCAACTTAAAAATATAACTTTAGCCTTATTGACTTAACCCCTCAGTGTGAGACTATGACCTAGTGGGGGTGCCCAGGTCACTGAGTCTCCTCATCACCTCTCTAAGAGGTGGGGGACATTATAGTCTCCCCTGCTTGAAATTGCTTGTCCTCAAGCAATTCCAAACTTGCTTCTCTTACCACGTTCTCCTGTTCCTAAGTGGCGTCCTCAATGGGTAAATCTTTCCACCTAATCAGATACTCCTTGATGCTTTGGTTTCTGAGCCCCTTCTCTCGGACTTCTAGTACCTCCTCCGGAATCAGAACAAGCTGTCCCTCCTCATCCATGGGGGGTAATACCTCAATAGGCCTGATGTGTTGACCGAGGGCTTTCTTAGGGCATGAGACATGAAAAACGTTGTGAATTTTGCTGCCCTGTGGAAGCTCCAGCTTGTAAGCTACGACCCCTATCCTTCTGCTGACTCTGTAGGGTCCAAAGAAACGTGGCTGCAATTTCTTTGCTCCACTTCTTTTAATGGAAGCCTGCCCTTACGGTTGCAGTCTCAAATAGACTAAATCGCCAACCTCAAAAGTCCGATCAACTCTATGCTTGTCTACTTGGACCTTCTGTTGGTTTTGTGCCCTCTATAGATGATCCTTCAATTCCTTGAGAATGTCTTGGCTCTGCTGTATCCAATCCTGTACCATTGGTGCCCTACTGTCACTGAATGCAATCTCTACAAATGATAAAGGATCATAGCTATACAAAGCTCTGAACGGTGACATGCCAATGGACATATGCTAGGTGGTGTTGTAGCAATATTCTCCCAAATGCAACCATCTGACCCATGCTTTCTGTTGCCCTGCCACATAGTTTATGAGATAGCCCTCTACCCACTTGTTGACTATCTTTGTCTGTCCATCTGTTTGAGGGTGATAGCTGGTGCTTGGGGTCAAGGCCGTACCAACCAACCTGAATAACTCCTGCCAGAAAGTACTCATAAACCTGCTGCCCCTATCGCTGACAATGGTCTTGGGTAGACCATGCAACCTGAAAATCTCCCTGAAAAACAATTCGACCACCTGTGCTGCACTGAAGTCGGTAGCTATGGCAAAGAAGTGTGCAAACTTTGTTAACCTGTCCACCACTACAAATATGCAGTCCTTCCCTTGTGTTTTTGGTAGCACAGTGATGAAATCCATGGATATGCTTTCCCATTTGTGCTCTGGAATGGGCAAGGGTTGCAAAAGTCCTGCTGGGTGCGTGTGCTCATCCTTGTTGGTCTAACATGTCATACACTCTTTGACGTGCCTAATCACATCCTCCTTGAGTCCTTTCCAAGAGAACCTTTCTCTTACCTGCTTGTACGTCTTGCTGATCCCCTGATGTCCCACCATTGGTGAGTCATGGCATGCCTGCAATACCTTGGCCTTGAAGGCCGATCCAGAAACCAGGAAGATTCGGTCTTTGTAGTAGATGAGGTCATTCATAACCTTGAAATCTTCATCTTGTACTTGTCCGTCCAGTATTTGGCACAGAAACTGATCCTCTGCATACTCCATCACTAGCTGGTCCTTCCAATCAACTGTTATCCCTATTATGGCAAGGATGGATGGTCTCCTGGATAAGGCATCAGCCACCACATTGTTCTTCCCTTTAACAAATTCAATGTCGAAGTCATAGGCCTGTATTCTGCTTACCCATTTTTGTTGCCTCTCGTTCAAGTCCTTTTGTTCCAGCAAGTATTTGA
>JASDQU010381059.1:0-11135 GCA_032191745.1 Picea mariana | reverse complement strand
GTGACACTTCTAGTTATGGATTGTGTTGTCAAGAAAGACTAGGTTTGGAAAGAGTGTTGGACATACATTGGTTTGTTAATGCAAACTGGGCTGGAGATTTGGATCATAGAAGATATACAAGTGGGTATTTGTTTAACCTATTTAGAGGTGCAATCAACTAGATGAGAAAAAGACGGGCTGTAATGACACTCTCAACAACAGAAGTTGAATACATGGAAACCACTCATGCAAGCAAATAAGCGATATGGTTACAAAGATTGTGTTTAGGTATTAGGTTGGTACAAAAAACATTTTGATTAGATTGTGACAGTCAGAGTGCAATATTTCTTGCAAAGGACCCAACTTATCATCCAAAGACAATGCATATTGATGTTCAATATCACTTTGTGAGAGACATGGTTGAAGATAAGAAGTTGTCATTGGAGAAGGTTGACACTTTGAAGAATGTTGTAGATTCATTGACAAAGTCCATGAGCATCGAAAAGTTCTCGTGGTGTAGAGAAACAATGGGCATTGATGCCTTGGATTGTTGACTATGGAATCCTGTGACCCCATGTATGCAAAGAAAACAAGTGGGAGAATGTTGGGTATCTACCATATTCTTTGCATGTGTGTGTGGGGGTGCATCAGTTTTGATGACAACGTCTGACGATCCCATCACCTGTTGGAGTATGTGTGTGTTGGACGCTACCCAAGGGGGATATGATAAACCTAAAATTAGTTTTTTTGGGCGTTTTTTTTTTTTCTATTTTAGTGTTTTTTCGCTATTTTTAGCGATTTTCTAAATTAATCCCGGATTAAGGGATAGGGTTTTGGTAGCTGTGGAATACCTAAAATATTGTATATATTGTATTTTGAATGGTGGAATTAAAAATAAAAAGAGTTGAGAGGTGTGACACCGAGGAAGGCTGGTTTTCTCCCGATTAAGGGTTTCCAGCATTAATTTATGTGTATGAGCCATTGATTAATTTATGTTTTTCTTAAGAATCTATATGCATTGCTTTACTTCACATGTTTAAAACTTACACAGAACTATTGGAAATTTTGGGTCCTTCCTTATTTAAGATATTAGGCCCTTTCCATCTATCCTACAACAATCTACATTCAAATTGGCTCAGCGGGCTTATTTCTTAGTGGTTAGTTGCATTCTTTGAAATGGGCTGATAAATCTTCTTCAAAAATGGCCTGATGCAGCCTATTCCACAACAACCCAAAGCAATCCAAGTTCAAAATGGCTTGAAGTTGTATTATTTTTAAAAGTGGCCTGAAAAACCTTCTTTAAAAGTGGCCAAAGTGCCTTCTTCAAAAGCAGCTCGAAGTGGCTTATTTAAAAAGTGCTCAAAGCGAGTTATTCTAAAAGTCATCAAATCTGTCTCATTTCAAATTGGCTCGAAGCATATTGTTTTGAATTGGCTTGATGAATATGTTTTAGAATGGGTGAAACGATGTTATTTAAAGTAGAGTGCAAGATGGTATTTCTAAGTCAATCGACAAACCCTCTTTTGAATATATTGTAGTCGTGGAATACCTAACATATTGTATATATTGTATTGTGAATGGTGAAATTAACAATACAAAGAGTTGAAAGGTGTGACACCGAGGAAGGTTGGTTTTCTCCTAGTTAAGGGTTTCCAGCATAAATCACTGTGTACCATGTGTATGAGCCATTGATTAATTTCTGTTTTTCTTAAGAATCTATATGCATTGCTTTACTTCACATGTTTAAAACTTACACATAACTATTGGAAATTTTGGGTCCTTCCTTACTTAAGATATTGGGCCCTTTCCATCTATCCTACAACAATCTACATTCAAATTGGATCGACATGGTTATTTCTTAGTGGTTAGTTGCATTCTTTGAAATGGGCTAATAAATCTTCTTCAAAAATGGCTTGATGTAGCCTATTCTACAACAACCCAAAGCAATCCAATTTCAAAATGGCTTGAAGTTGTCTTATTTTTAAAAGTGGCCTGAAAAACCTTCTTTAAAAGTGGCCAAAGTGCCTTCTTCAAAAGCAGCTCGAAGTGGCTTATTTAAAAAGTGCTCAAAGCGAGTTATTCTAAAAGTCATCAAATTCGTCTCATTTCAAATTGTCTCGAAGCATATTGTTTCGAATTGGCTAGATGAAGATGTTTTAGAATGGGCCAAATGATATTATTTAAAGTGGGGTGCAAGATGGTATTTCTAAGTCAATCGACAAACCCTCTTTTGAATGGACCCAATCAATGTTCCTTCAAAGTAGCCCAATGGAAATTGTTTCAGAACACCTCAATGGCCCTTATTTTGGAATTGCACGATTGGTGTTACTTCAAAGAAAGATAATGGGAATTATTTTGAAGTGGCTCAATGGGGTTATTTCGAAATGGGCCAATGTGCCTTCTTTTGAAAGGGGTCAATATATGTTATTTCAAAAGGGATCGGTATATGTCATTTTGAAATGGACTGATGTAAGAATGTGTTGCATTATGTGTGGTCTTTGATCCACATAACAAAGGGATAAGTGAAGGGAAATATAGTGAAGAATCCAAATGGTATGAGTTAGTGAAAATGACAAGAATCAATGGAAATTGTATGAAACCAATAAAGGATTGCTCCCACTTAACCCCTGCAGTGTCCTCCATGAATTCATAAACTTTGCAAAAAAATTGTTGGAGTTAATATTGGAAAAAGGTTTATGATTCAATTGCATTTGATTATGATGGGAAAATTCATAAATCATAACATAAATGCTTAGATGATGTCATGGAGCCTTCATTCTATGAACTTGTGACATAGAATGTGTGTTCATGAGATATTAAATGGTACCCCTTATTTCACTAGATATTGATAAATACCTCCCAAAATCCTTTTGTTGAACCCCCCTCCCAATACTTTTTTCCAATAAATAAAAAYTCCTATTTTTACTAGATACCCCTTTTTATAACCCCTACCTCACATCTCCCTCACCRATAACTACAATTTATTGRTTTTATTTTTCACAATTTTAAAACCCACCTTATGAATGAATATGATAATATATTGGTCAACAAGGTGAAGCCTCCATGTATGATGTTTTTGTTATCATTATAGTGAATATAATTGTTTTTGTGCASAATGCTTGCAGTTCAATCTGGGTATTAAGGTTGCTACAACAGAATGCAGAGAAATAGAGCCTTGGTCTTAGTTGCACTGAGAAAATCGTCATCATGGAAGGTGCAAAAAACCCCTATGATTATGAAGTAGATGTCATAGGTGATAATTTGCATGGGAAAATGTAGAGACAAAGTCCAAGAGACTCCTCTAGATATTGCAAAGACCATGGAGAGCTTGAGGGTGGAAATTCAAAGTTGCATAACTGGCAATGAGAGGCTCTTCAAAGCTTAGGAAGAGCATAACCAACTGAATGCAATCATGCTTCAAAGTTTGACAAAGATAGAAAGGAAATTACAACATGGGAAAAATTAAACCAATGTTGATGGGAGTAGGAACAACTCAAGAAGGCATTCACACTAGAGGTCCCATAGTACAAGGAGAACCTCTCAATATGGAACATACAAATCATCTATGTCTTGATGCTATTTTGGTAGGTCATATATAGCTAAGGACTCCTTTGGTAGGTCATATATAGCTAAGGAATCCTTTAGCAACCCATGATCCTCTCCCAATTGGCATAGGAGGAAGAGACATTTTAGAGATAACTTGCAAGGAGAATTTCAAAAATCAAAACCACCTACATTTGATGGTGAGGTTAAATTTAGACAAGAAGTTGAGGCTTGGGTTCTTGGGATGAGAAAATATTTCCAAGTTCATGACTACTCTAGAAATATGAAGGTTTGATTTTCYATATTCAATTTAGATGGTAGAGATTCCATTTGGTGGGATCACCTCTAACAAGTAAACMGATCCTAGAAGAGGAAGTATATGCAGAAGAAATTCAAGAAATATTTTTAATGATTAATCGTTACTATACAGGTAAAATATGAGAATTCCATGAGTTGAAATTGGGCCAAATKAGCATGGATKAGTATGTAAACAAGTCTGTGGAGCTATTGAGGTATGCCAAATATATCAGAGATGATAATTTTAAAATTCAATGCTTCTTAAGTGGACTACCTCAATCCTATACAAACATTGAATTTRATGAACCTAGAATAATTGACAAATCAATTGAAAAGGCCAAGTATTTTTATGAATAGAACAAAGGCAAGATTGATTTCYAGAAGACATGGAAGGACAAAAACCGAGAGAAKCAAGACTAGATGATGAAASGATTYARTATTCCTTAGTTTAGAAACCAACCTGAAATCTTCTACCAGAATCAACCAGCCCATAGTGGGAACACGTCAACTAAAATTTTGGGAAAGAGGCCAAGACAACCAATTCAATGTTGGGTTTTTGGAGAATACAACTTGTATCRAAATTTCCCTTATCAAAAGGAMAAAACTAGGATTTTCCGCAACATCCAAGAGGCTACTACAATGAGTGATGGAGTGTGAATCATTCCTCTATTTTATGTTGCATTGGAAGATTGTCAAGCAGATCACAAGTTGGTGGTAGACAACAACTCACAGGGATCTCACTGAATAAACAACAATATCTCTCTATGATATTCTTATTGATCCTAGAAAGAAAGGGGGATATATTCCTATGGTTTTCCTAGAGTCAAGCAAGTGGATTCATAACCAACCTATGGAGTGGTAGAGATAGAATACCTTAATCTGTAGGTTGTCCTTCGTATATCCTGGCTGATGTAGATTTGAAGTTTTAGCTCCAATCTCCACAATCTACTTCTTGTACACCAAAGACAAACAATCTTCTTCTACCTCTCTACTTGGTGCTAGAATCCTAGTTCTACTTGTCTCTAATTTGATCTATAATGAAATGAACAAGATCCAAACATTTTCAAATGAGATACAAACATATTAGGGGAAAACCAATGATCTATTATATTATCATAAGGAAATTACATCAAATTCTCATACCTTTGGATGTAGATGCAAATATCCCTTGAATCCTTGCTCCTTTCTCCTCCTCATCTTCTTGATTAGGTTAGGCACTTTTGATTTCTGACAGTGGTGGATAGGAAGAGATCCTTTGCAAATGGATAGCATAACGATACTCTTGATTCCTTTCCCTCTTGCTCAAGACTTTCCTTTGTTAAATATATTCTTGGAGGAGGCTTGGGAGAGCTTCTAGATATTCTAGAGACCACTAGAGACTTGAATGTTATGATTTCCTAGGCTCATGCCATGAAGATACAACTCATCCATCGCCTATCACTTCTTAATTCCATGAATCTAGAATGTTTACAGATGATCGCTTGTTGCACTACTGATGATGTGTGATGATCATTTCTTGTTGCACTACTGCTGATGTGTGATGATCATTGCTTGTTTTCCCCTATTAGACCCGTGATGACCTCCAAAAAGGGCCCAAATCTCAAGCAAGGAATGTGGTTTGGATTTCGTCTTCTTGTAAACTCCCCTCTGGCCTATTGGGTGGAAATTAGGGCTATAACAACAAGTCAACCTATATCCATTTTAATTGATCCAAGATCTAACCATAATTATGTTGCTCCTAGAAATATTTAAACTTGTGCTCTTAAGAAATGCAAACATAAGCCATGACTAGTCTAACTAGCCATAGGAACTAAGAGAAGGGTTAGTGAAATGGTAGAATTAAATAGATTCTTTTCACAGGGAAAATTGAATGTTTTGCCTCTTGGTTCTTACGATGTGCTCATTGGAATGGTTGAAAGAACACTGAGTTAAATTCAACTGCTATAACAATACCTTTGATTGAATTGATGAAGGAGAAAACTCAAGAACAATAAGAGGAATTCCAAGAGAAATCTCTATCATGTAAATTTCAGCTTTGCAGTTGAATAAATACTTCAAATAAGGATGTCATTGAATGCATTGCATGCATTGGAATAAATAGAAGATAAAGGTCCAAAACTTGAATATTTTCTTGTATTGCAAGAGTTCRGTGATGTATTTAGAGATGAAGTGCCAAGACTTCCTCCAAAAAGGGACATTGATTTTTCAATTGATCTTGTACTTAGGGTTGCATTAGTGTCCAGGATTCCTTTTATAGGATGACTACCCTAAAACTAATGGAGATAAAAATGAAACTGCAAGATTTGATGGATAAATGATACATTTGACCAAGTGTTTCCCCATGGGGAGCGTCTATCTTATTTGTGAAAAAAAAGGATGCAACTCTTAGGGTATGTATCGACTATAGACAATTGAAAAAGCAATAGTGAAGAACACGTATCCATTGCCTTGAATTGATGATTTACTTGAACATAATGAGAGGGGCAAAGATATTTTCAAAAAATGATCTTAGGTGAGGATATCATAAATTCAAAATCAAGGAAGAAGACATCCACAAGATAGTCTTTAAAACAAGGTATGGTCATTCTGAATTTCTAGTGATACCATTCAATCTAAAAAATGCACCAGCTAAAGTTGTGCCTCGTGAATAATGTCTTCAGTAAATACTCAGATAAGTTTATGTTTGTCTTTCTTGATGATATACTAACTCATTCAAAATTTGAAGAAGAACATGAATGATTTTGTAAGTGTTGAGAGAACACAAGTTGTATGTGAAACTAAACAAATGTGACTTCTATCAGAAACATATTTAGTGTTTGGGTCACATTATCTCAAAAGAAGGAATGTAGGTGCATCCATAAAAAGATTGAAGCCTAATTAATTGGATGACTCTAATAAATGTGATATATGTGAGATCATTTACTAGTGTTGTTGGTTATTACCAAAGGCTTACCAAGGGATTTTCCATAATTTCCTATCCTATCACTTCCCTGTAAAAGAAAGAGAAGAAGTCTGAATGGTCCCAAGAATGTGTGGAAAGATTTCAACAATTGAAAAATCTTCTCACCAACACTCCAATTATGAAAATTTCAAACCCATAGAAATATTTTTTCATGTGCATGAACAATAACATTGAAGGACTTGGATGAGTTCTTAAGCAAAATAACCATTTAGTGTGTTATGAGTCACATAAAATAAAGGAATATGAGAAAAACAATGTTACTCATGACTTGGAACTTGTTGTTGTAGTACATGCATTGAAGATATGGCGACACTACTTAATGGGTAGAAAGATCATGCTAATGACAAATCATAATGGCTTGAAGTATTTATTTGACCAACCAAACTTGAATACTAGGCAAGTAAGATGGTTGCAATTTTATACAAGTTTGAATTTGAAGTCAAACACATAAAAGGGAAGGAAAACAAGGTTGCATACACACTTAACAGGAAAGTGCATGGGGCATCTATTAGCATTTGCAAATTTGATTTGAAGAAAAGAGAGATAGAGTCTCCTGATGAAGATAAGCATTATATCCAAGTGAGAGATGCACTGCAATGAGAAAGCAAAGAAGTATGAATGTTATCAACTAAGTGATGAGTGACTTATTATTTACAAAAATAGAATGTATATTCCCAGCTTGAAAGAGTTGAGAACACTTATCATGGATGAATTTCATAAGAGACCATATTTTGGCCATCCAAGTTACTAAAAAATGATTTCTACAGAAAGAAAGCAATATGTTTGGCCCAAGATGAAAAGGGACGTTGTCGAATACATTTCTAGATGTATGGAATATTATCAGATCAAGGTTGAGCATCAACACCTAGGAAGATTCTTGCAACCTTTGTCACTTTTTGAATGGAAATGGGAGGTAATAACAATGGATTTGATTATTGGATTGCCAAAAACAATGAAGCAACATGATTCCATCATGAGTGTAATTGATAAATTGACCAAGGTAGATTATTTTCTTCCCATGATATCTATTCATAAGGTAGCAGACATTGCAAGAATGTTCACGAGATAAATTTTTATGTCGCACACGACATCCATGGAAATTGTTTTAGATAGGGATACAAAGTTTACTTTGGATTTTTGGAAAAGTCCTTTTGAAGACATAGGCACTAAGTTGAATTTAAATTCTATTTACTATATGCAAATAGATAGGAACACCTAAAGAGTGAATCAAATGATCRAAACATGCTTCACATGCATGTGATGGATAAATCATCCAAGTGGGAAGATTATTTACACATGGTGGAGTTTGCATATAACAATGGGCATCAAGCATCATTAAAAATGAGTTCATTTGAGGCTTCATATGACAGAGTATGTAATACTCTAGTAAGTYGGGATAACCCAGTGAGTAAAATTGTACTTGAGAGGGAAATGTTCAAGGAAATGGAACACAAAGTTAGTAGAACCAAGAATAATTTGAAGGCAACTCAATAGGGGCAAAAACATCATACAATAATAATAGGGTGCAAAAGAATTCAAAGTTGGGGATCATGTCTTCCTTAAATTGAAGTCAAGGAATARCTCTTCAAAGMTTGGAAGTTAGGAAAATTTGGCTCCTATATATTGTGGGACATTTGAAATCCTTGATAGGATAAAACCAATTACATATAGACTTGCATTCATTATTGTCATTAGAGCTCCCAATATTTTCAATGTTCTTTTGCTCAATAAATATGTACATGATCCTAACCATGTGATTGATTAGGTTATGATTTAAGTGGAGCAAGAGGGAGAGTTTCAAATGGAGCCACTGTGCATCCTCAATAGAAAGGTAATTTTGCTTTGGAATTGAGCTATTGGACAGGTAAAGGAGCAATAGAAGCACTTTGATCCTGATGAGGCTACATGGGAGTTGGAGGATGCCATGAAGGTGGAATACCCAATTTTGTTATGATCTCAATTTGCATCAAGGTCAATGCTATTCCAAGGGGAAGGGGAATGTAATATACCAATTTTGACCCTTTGTAAGATTGGATTATGTATAATTTGTAAATAAGTGTTTGTAATGATGGGAGTCAAGCCCTTGTATAAGTAATGTAAATATCTTGTATGGGTTCCTAGTGCAGAACTTAAAGCCAAGGCTCTACTAGTGAATGGTTAGGTATGTAAAAATATTGTTTCTATGTACCATGCGGTATATCTTTCATGATACACTCAAGAGATGTAAATATTATTTCAAAAATTATAAAGGTCCAAGATGGCTACAAGGAGTGTTATCACATAGAGCCTCACTTTTTCTTGAGATAAAGTCCTAAAGCTCAAACAAGGCTTTGTTGTAACTAAGAGGGAGGCCACTATCACCTCACCAACCCTCTGTATCACTTTAGATCGGCTCTCGTCTAGCTCAAGGGGGCCTTTCCTATGATAGGATTACTAAAACTTATACAATAAGGTTCAAGGTGAAGTGAAGAGAACTTCTAGAAAAACAATTTTTATGGATTGAATAAAATAAGTGGGTGGAAGGACCGAAGATGTTGATTTTTCATAAGCTAGGTTAAGCATGAAGTTCATTTCATTTTTTCATTTCACTTAACCATAAACAATAATGTTGCAGCAACCAAGGTCACAAGAAGAAACACCATGCACAAGAACACAAGAAGTATCCTGGGAAACCCTTCTCAACAAGAGAAGAAAACCCAGCCAAATCCTTTGCTATATTCTTCAAGAGAAAGACCTCGACCAAGATAAACCTTAGCACACAAGAGGGTGCTTCAAACCCTAGAATACTAGCACCCAAGAGAGGTGCACACCTTTTCCCAAGTAGATGTGTTTCCTGGAATTTCCAAACTCACAAGAAGGATATCATTCTTCAATGGAAGATTTCCCTTTACTTATATTAGACTTGTTCTATCAACTGTAGTGTCTATTGGCACAACAAGGCCGACCTCTCTAAGACATAATATATTTATTATTATTATTATAATTAATATTATCCAGATTAATTATCTTTTACATTTATTATTAGACACAATAAGGTAGGGTCGACCTGTACCCTTTACATGACAATTAGGGTTACAGGTAGGTCTGACTCTTGAACAATATATAGCAAAGGATATGATACACCCACTAGTGCTCATCCATAGGGATTTCATAGCTCTGATACACTGCATTACACAGAATAACAAGGTCTTCACACGTTCACCTATGCTCGTCCACAAGCACGTCCACTCTATAGATATGCTTTCCCATTGCCACCGACATGAGAATCATCTGGAGTCTTCTCGTCAACTCTGATGCTTAGAGGAGGCTAATAAATCATATTCATTTCTTTTCTCATGATGATGCACCCAACACTTTGGGATTTCACACGTTCACCTTGTGCTCAACCACATGCACGTCCTAACTCAACAGGTCGCTTTTCCACTAGATAATCATCTGGATTTCTTCTCAACTCTTTGAATGGAGGAGGTCATATCTACATTCCCAGATCTATCTCAGGCAAGAACCACATACCCTTCTTAGGGGATTTCTCTCAGGTTTGTAAGCTGAGAGAAAGACTTCACATAGTTGCAATGATCCACACCTCACAGGTTTGTAAGATGGAGGATGTCTCACATAGCTGCAATCATCAACACTCCCTCTCAGCTAGGGAGACATTATTTATCATGCCAAGTCTCACACAGATGTATTTTGAATTTTGTCTTGGCTAGAGTTATTGACACTCCCTCTTAACTAGGTAGCCATTCTTTAAGTTGGTGAAGATATCTGCAATTTGCTCATGTGTAGGAAGGTATTGCATGTGTACGATTTTCCTCTACATCTGATCTTTGAAATAAGGATATTTCATCTCATTGTATTTTGATCCATCAGGAAACACTAGGTTCTCAAGGAGTTTTACTCACGACTCTTGGTTATCATCATGGGATCCATCTCATGGTCAAGTAAATCTGTCAGAAGCTTGTGAAGCCACATTGCTTTGCACACTTGATGCTTATATACTCTGCCTTTGTGGTACTCAAGGCTACAAAGTTTTTCTTTCTGTTGTATTAGGAAACCATGGAAAACTTCACGATAGAACATCAACCGTATGTGATTTTCTGGTTCACTATACTTTCTGCTCAATTTGAATCTACATATCCTACAAACTCAAGTTTATACTGGAGGCATATCTTAGGCCATATCCAATTGTGCCTCGTATATATCTCAATACATGTTTTGTTGTTTGTCTAGTGAGTCTGTCTTGGTTGACTCATGAAATGACTAGGCACATTTACTACATGGCATGAATCAAGTATGGTGTTGACCAGATACATTAGTGATCCAATCGGTTGTGGATCAGTCTCATCTGAATCAT
>JASDQU010381055.1:0-11183 GCA_032191745.1 Picea mariana | reverse complement strand
TGTGGGAAAAATTCTCCATCATTTCGTCCCTCTGTCGCGTGAGAGCTTGCTCAAGCAACAGACTGATAGGATCGTCTGCTCTGTCGATTTTCTTTTCTTCTGCCATTGAGGGTTTCTTGGATGTGCGAGAGAGATTGTCTTCAACAGAGACAAGCTCGAGACCCAACTTGCTATACTCAGACCTCGTCGGGGACATGCACTAAAAAAAATGATCAAGAGCCACCTGCTCTGATACCACTGATCCAGATTATTTTCGGCACGAAATGAGAGCGGAGATATAATAAAGAAATGCACAGAGATATCGCGTATATCCAATAATATAATAGAAATATATCAGAGATGCAAACATAAACACAGATATACATTAATATATGATTTCTATTAATCAAAGAAATGTACAGAGACTGTAAAAATACAAAGTGAAAGACTCGCTAGAATGGTGGCAGCTTATCTCTGAGAAGAGATGTGACGACTACTCGCATTCGCAAGAAGATGGTTACAATGAGGCTCTGGAGGCATTTTTACAATAATCGAGAATGCCAAAAGTCCTACACATCCAAAAACCTAACCCTAGGAGATGAAGCGCCAAAAGTCATGTGGGCCCTGTTTGGGTAAGTTGGTGCATCAACTTCTCGGGGTCGTAACTTTTGCATATGATCTCCGTTTTAGGCATGTGATAGCTCGTTGGAAAGGTATCATCGAGGAGATTCATTTTGGGGGCTAAATTATGACTTCAAATATCATTGAGAACCTCGATCTAGAAAAAACTTCATTTAGGCCCTCAAAATGGCCCCAGAAGTGAAAACCTGCTAAAATTAGTAAATTGCCAAAATGGCCAAAAAAACTGTTTTGAGCCATTTGGAAAAGGTGGGTGGCCTCCAATATCCACCTGGATCAATGTTCCATGATATCCTTCTTATAAATCATTGTTTTCATCCTTTTGTGTCCATGTGGGAGAGGGTGGTTGGGAAATAACATTTAAAAAATCAACAAAAACATATGAATGCATCTTTGGGATAAATGTTTCTGCAAATGAATATTATAACACGTCCCAACTAGTAATGGAGTTAGACATTAATGAACTATACCATTCAAGAGCATCCCCTCGTAGTTTGTAGGAATAATCTACATGTAACATTGTGAAATCATAACATGTACCTTTAAAATTAATCAAGTGTTTCTCTACATCTTATGAAGCATTCCCAAAGAAAGTAGAAAAAATTTCAACAAGAATATTGAGAATTTGAAAGTCTATTTCTAGTACATTTAAAGGGGTATTATGAAATCGTCTCCTTCTTTGAGTATTTCTCTATTTTTTCAAATCTTGCAAAGCCATTGATGGGCCTGATGAAGAATATAAAGAAGCATTATGACATGAATGAAACCCTTCATTTTGAATTTTTTCCATGGAGTTTCCACGGAATTCATTCTCCCGAATCTTTGGTGCTTCTTGTTTCTTTTTGAAATTACAAAAAGGGTGAGCCATGCTTAAAATAAGCAACAATTTTCTTGAATCTTCTTCTTGAAAATTTGAGCCATGTATATTTTTGATTCCTCAAATATATTGAAAATTAATCGTCCCATAGTCGCCAGAAATGTTGACGCTTGAATCTGTTAGGACCGAAACGTAAACCTCACGAGGATGTAAATCCCTTTGAGTTTTATAGACGTGGTACTCTTTACTTTATAATTTTGTTGGGAATTTTAGGTCTTCAAAATATGGGACTTTTCATAAGTTTGTCGTGGTACTCAAAGAAAAATAAAAATTGCCAGAAAAGATAAAAAGGAAAATGTTTTGTTTCTTTTTAAAGAAATTTCCTTAGAAAGGAAAAGGAATCGAGCAAATTCACATATTTAAATAAAATAAACAAAATTTTCTCACATCCATCATAATTTAAAATAAATATTTCCGATCACATAAAAATAAAAAGAAGATGGTCTGCATGCATAAGAGAACTTTAAAAGAGTGAGCATAGGCAACTCAAATAAATATAATGATAGATCAACCTCAAATACTTTATATTTAGAATGTTGGGTTATAAAGTACAGTCAAGATTTTTATCGAGATAGATCTCCTGAAATTTCTAAAAAATATAGTGTGTTACATATTCTTTGAAATTTAAAATGTGATTGTCATAAAGACTGGGATTGGGGCTCCTGCGTACCATAAAACAAATATACATAAGAATTAATATTGTAGAAGGAATATGGTGGGCGGGAAAAAGAAGAACAAGACCTGGTAAGAAGAAAAGAAAAATTATTAGTCTTCAGTTAAACCTTTCTAGTGAAAGAGGTGGAATAACTGGATGAAGGAATTGATTAAAAAAAAAAATGTGATCATTGTAAAATTACTATGATGGTCTCTCATGTATTCAATTTCTTGTTGTTGTCATTTTATTGTATTCTTTGATGATTATAGGAACCGTCTCAACTTTTTCTTTCCCTTTTTAATAAACTTTTTTTACACAATTTAATTAAATTTCCATTAAAATAGGATGACTATAATTTAATTTTCTAGAAGTGAAAATCAACTTTTTAACCATGTAAACCATTTCAAACATTCTCTTCCTCGTTTCAAATTTCCAACGATATAAATTTTTCCAAATTTGTCGCCCAGATATCAAGATATGAGCTTATGAAGTTGAGTTGCCACACAGACCCATTAAAAATTGTAGCTGAATAATATTTTAAACTCTGAGGAAAATGTATCAACTTTAAGAACTTGAAACTTGTACCACCATATTCTACGTCGAAATAAATTTCCAGCGGTATAAATTTTATTGAAAACAGAGGTCAGGAACTCAATATATAACCTTTGCAAGATCTTGACTCAGCTACCGTCACTCAAGTTTGATTAGTAAATGTGGACCCTTGATTTAATTTCGACCTCGTTTGTTGAAATTCGACTTTTCTTAATTATTTTTATCTCACATGTACAAGAATAAAAGAGTCATAGTGGTATATAATGTTAAGTGTAACATACACTTGACAATAAATAAATAAGAGAAGAGACTATGGAGCTTGGAGGATTCGACCCTTGGAAAATTGTTGAATATAATAATAATTTTGCATGCTTACTCAACCACCAATATTCCCAATCAACAATGATGATTCACCCAACCAAATTTTTACACATGTCATCACTCAATAGGCCGACAATCTTCCAATAAGAATCTTCCATATGTCATCCAATAAAATCACACCATGTGTCACTTTTTGTATGCTACCACGTGTCTCCATCAATTAGTTTCCATGTGGATATGTCTCATTGGTTAATAAAGTTCCATGTGTTACTTGGAGATGTTCCCCATAGAAATTAGGATAGGAAAAATATTATTAAAATAATATGGCTGGTTCACGGGTTTATGTGAATGCAGAGGTAGGTGAGAAAATCACCGTGGACCTGTGGTAATATATTGTAAGGAATGAGTGTGGAAAATTCTAAGTGTAGGTGAAGTGTAGAGGAGAGGTGAAGTAAATAGTTTTAAAATATAATTCTTGAGAATCGGTCGAGAGGACTTACATATGATATATGAAAGAAATATTATATCACCAACCCAAGAACCCATGAACCCATGAACCCACGGTAACTCATATATTTGGATAAGTGTTGGAGGAGTTACATAGTAAAGAGTAGTAAGAAGAATTGTGTGCATTATGAAGGTGGTGGAAGTAAAAGTGCATTGTGAGCGTAGCAGAGATAATACATACTCTTAGGAAATATCACCAACCTGTAAACCCACGATAAGCCATAGTAAATAAGACTAAGTCTGGAAAGTGTATAATGGATCACGTTAAATATGGAAATAAATATGGAAAATATGAAAGATGAAAAGAACTATATGGAAAATAAATAAATTACATGAAATTTGGGAAATGAAAAAGGGAAAATGAAATAAATGGAAAAATGGGATAATGAAAATAGAAAGTAAAATGAAAATAAATGGGAAAATAAAGGAAAATGGAAATGAATCTAAATGTGGAAATGAATAGGGAAAAATGGTTAAGTGTGAAAAATGATAAGGGGAATATGAAAATAATGAGACAATGAAAAAAACAAAAGACTAAGTATAAAATGAGAGAATGAATAGAGGTGAAGGGAAAAGAGAGGAGAGAACAAGTCACTTAGAACATTTTTCATATTTTTTCTTGTAATACCTCCATTGAACTTCTGGAATGAAGTATGCATATCTTTTTCATGAAGACTTTGATCTTGATTCCACAAAATGCATGGAGAAGATCATACTGAGGGATATGCAATAAACATATAATAGTTCAAATATCTTCACCTTCTAATATCATTTTGTTTTATTATTCCAGGAGCAGGAACATATAGGTGACCAAATTTTGGTCAACATGTACCAAGTAGAAATTCCAAACCATAACCAAGAGAAAGTCCAAGCCAAAATAAAAAAATGTCAGCTGTAGTAGTGGTTGTTTTAGCTCCTCTCCAAACTTGCACACCACTGGTCTTATCTAGTTGTGAGAGAGTGTGAGTACAAATGAGCTCTAGCACCCTCTATTTATACTACTCCAAGTCACCTACCTAGGACAACTTCTCTTCTTGGATGCTAATAACTCAATAATAAATATTCTCTTGAGATGACATGTCTCCTAGGGTTCTTATCCAACATTTTAGGGTTTTCTTTGCTTCCAAGAATATTATAGTCTCATCAGGGTTACATGTAGAGTTTAATACCTCCTGTAACTACTGTAATATCAACACTCCCTCCTAGCTAGGGAGGTATTAAATAAAATGGACTTGAGCATAAAAAAACCATTTAAACGGTAGAATCATCATAGCCACATAGTCTATCTCATGGCCAAATCATGATCAACATCATCACTATTAGTAAATCACTCGCTCCACAAGGTGATACAAGAACCATTATTCTAGTCTAGATATATGTCTTAGAAGAATAATTGTTCCAACAGATGTTGGAAGCCACACCATGGGATATAAGGACTATTCTTCTAATTCAGACATACATCCTAGAAGAATGACTGTCCTGGACCATTTTCTATAGGGAGAATATCTATCCACCAACATACTGACTATCCATGTAGCTAACAATTATCTCCAACACCATGGAAATCAAAACAATGTCATTTAATAGAACATGAATGTGTCTATCCATAGTAGTACACAACTATTATCCAGTGGTACACAACCACACCAAGTAGCACACGACTAGTAACCAGTGACACATAGTCACAACCAGTGGAACACATCCACCGCAATAGCATACAACTACTATCCAGAGACATATAGTCTCCACATCAATCATATCATTTGATATCGACATGCATAACAATATCATGATAGAAAATGAGTCATTTGAGCCATTCTTCCACTCAAATATATGATATTTGAAAGAGAATATTCCCTCAAAAATTAAAGAATCATCCATGAGCTATCTAGACTATTCTTCCCAAACATAGAAGAATAATTTTCTCTAATTTATGAACCTGCACCATTCACCTAACTAGGCCATTCCATTGGCACTAATCATTGTGCAACCTGGAGAGAGGAGTCTGCCCTAGGGAATGCATGTCCCTAATTGTTGAACCTAGACCATTCACCTAACTAGGTCATTCCTATGACACTAATCACAGTGCAACTTGGAGAGAACGAGTCTTCCCTAGGGAATGACTGTCCAAACCATTTCCTAATGGAAATGATTGTCCTGCACCAACCTCCAAAATGGACCATTCTTCAAAACAACTCACAACTGTGAACTTTGAATGAATGAATTCTCGGCGAGGAATACCATTCTACTTGACCACTATTAAAAGTGTCTGCCAAGGATAATTATTGTCCTATACCATTCCCCCACAATCGCCACAAGGGCAATCATTGTCTATGGTACATCAACAATCTGTTGGACTACTTTCACTATGAAAATGATTGTCCAATCTGGACCATTTTCCAAAGTGGAAAATGAATATCCATAAATCAATAAAATATCATTGCTCCATCCCTAAATGGGAGTAATCACTTCCTTTTACAATAAGGAAATCATCTCCACGAGCCCCAAATTGTCTCTTAAGTACACACAATTTTCATCTTGAACAAAGGATTTACCAAAATATATGTTATTTGCGCACCTATGGAGGTATATTGGAGAACCACTTCTCTCTTATAGACTTTATCATGAAGAATATAATGCTTGATATTAATGTACTTTGGCCTACCATTGAACATTGGTTTCTCTTAAATCTTAACATGACTCTCATCATTACAATATATCATGGTCGAATTCAACACCTGATCAGACGGTCCAGAAACAAAATTACTGAGCCACATTGCTTATGTACAAGCATTACAACCTGCAATATACTTTTCTTCTGTAGTGTTGAGTGAAACATACTTTTGTTTCCTTCTAACCCTTGACATTGTGACAAAGCTCAAAATGAAACATATCCAAGTAGCACTTCTTCTGTCATCCCCACTCCCTTTCCAATTTGAATCGGTAAATCCATGCAACTTTATATCATAACTCAAACGTTCCATAAGGAGAATATATGACTGAGTATTTTCCAAATACATTAATGAACCAATAAATTGTCAATACAAATATGGGTCTACTGAATTAGAGTCTCTCAAATTCTTCAGATCTATTATCAGGGGAGTTTTCCATGGATTAGCAATCTATCATCACGAACTTTTGGGTAACCATTCTGATACACTTTCTCTATCATAGGAAGTTTTCTCCATGCTTCTGCTATATATGAGATACTCTCCATCAAGTTGCTTGAATCCATACAAGGTGTTATTTTATATTCATACATTGGTCTCTTTCTGGTATATGCTTCTTTCTCAGTTTTCCTTATTTGGAAGAACAATATTTTACATCGATACTACAATAGGTATATCTGGTTTACTAGAACAATCTGTCGTCATAGTATTCTCCCTCCTTATGGAAGAACCTCTAGTTTTGAATCTCACAATGCTTCCATTCATTAGTATTTTTCACATTGTTAAGAACCAAATATCAATATAGCATAGAAAAACCTCAGAATAAGTACTCAATGCCTTGAAAAAGAGAGAAATTCATATAATAAGCTTCTTCGAGGGGGAAACCTCCTTATGACCACATAAATGTACAATTACCCTATGATTCCAAATGAAAATGTCTCCTTGGTATATATAGGACACTAGGAGGTATAATTGAAACTAATGGACTAAAGATGACATAAATAAAATAGCATTACTAATGTAATATGCCCCAATTAAGGGGTAATGAGCCATTATTTAGGGCTTAACATGCCTATCCCCTTGAGACAAGTGTTGTCCGCAATGCTTGAGTAACCCTGGATGCTTCTGTATAAAGGACTTATCTTCGAAAGTGGAATCTTTAGTCGGTAGTTTCCTCCATTTAATGAGATACTCTGAAATGGATCTATTCCTCAGCTGGAGAATTCTTGTTTCAGTGGTGGCTTCAGTATCCAATATGATTTTTCCTTCCTCGTCAAGTTTTGGAAATATTGTTTGAACTGGGATCTTGTCATCTATAACCTTCTTTAAGCATGAAACATGGAAAACTAGGTGTACTCGTGAAAATTCAGGCAACTCCAATTTTTATGCCATAGTACCAATCTTTTGCAATACCTTATAAGGGCCATAACACTTTGGTGATAATTTATTATCCTTCTTGGCTTGCTTGAGGAACATTTGTTTGTATGGTTGTAGTCTTAAAAACACCCAATCTCCTACTTCAAAACTTATTTCACTACGATGTTGATATGCTTGTTGTTTCATGCGATTTTGTGCCATGGTTAGGTTGTCCTTTAATATTTGGAGAACTTGGTGTTGATGCTCGATGTGATCTTCCACTTCTTGAACCTTGTATTTTTCTTTTAGATAATAAGTGATGGAAGGAGGGTGGTATCCATAGAGTGCCATAAATGGTGTCATTTTTGTTGTCGTATGAAAGGAAGTGTTATACCACCATTCTACCAAGGGTAACCATTTGAACCATTGTGTTTGTTTATCAAAGAAAAAGAAACGAAGCTAGCCTTCCAGACATTTGTTCACTATCTCAATTTGTCCATCAGATTGAGGATGATAGGATGAGATATGAGCTAATTGAGTACCCAAACAAGAAAATAATTTTGTCCAAAAATTTCTAGTGAAGATGGGATCTCTGTCACTTACAATAATCTTTGGGCTTCCATGTAGCTTTTAAAATGTCTCCATGAATGTAGTGGCAACTGTACTGTCTTTGAAGGGATGAGAAAGTGCACAAAATTATGCGTACTTGGTCAGTCTATCAACAATCACCATGATGACACCCTTTCCTTCAGACTTCGGTAACCCTGTGATGAAATCCATGGAAACCTCCTCCCAACGCTGACTTGGGATGGCTAATGGTTGTAAAAGACCAGGGCTCTTAATTAGTTACACTTTATTTTGTTGGAAAACCAAACATTCTGCCACCAACCTTTGAACATTAGTTTTAAGGCCATCCGAAAAAAATTCCTTCTTAACCCTATGGTAGGTTTTCAAAAACCCCGAGTGCCCTCCTATTGGAGAGGTGTGCAATTCCAATAGTGCCTTTTGTTTGAGTTGGGATTTATTACATAAATATAATCAATCTTTGTACCATAGTGAATCATTTTTCCATGTAAATGTATCTGATGCATTGGAATCCTGCTGCAACCTTTGAATGAGAGTCCATACCTTTTCATCATTCTTCCATTCATCCCTTGCTTCTATTATCCAATCAGGTTAGATGATCGAGATAGCACAGAGAAAGGCCTCAAATCCTTCATCCTTTCTTGAGAGTGCATATGCCACAACATTTTCCCTCCCTTTTTTATAGACAATTTCAAAATCATAACCCAATATCTTGGTTGCCTATTTTTGTTGTTCTTTTGAATATAGTCTTTCTTCCAAGAAGTATTTAAGACTATCATGATTTGTTTTGACCTTGAAGTGCCTACCTATTAGGTAAGGATGTCATTTATTCAATGCATGTAGTATTTTCATCATTTCCTTCTCATAAATGGGTTTGTGTAAGTCCTTTCCCCTGAGTGGTCCACTTTCAAAAGCCAGGGGCCTTCCTTCTTGCATTAGGACAACACCAATTCCATTTCCTGAGGCATCATATTCCACAATAAATGTTTTTGTGAAGTTTGGAGTGGTCAAGACAGGAGCTTTGCACATCACCTCTTTAAGTTGTTCAAAATCTTTAGTTTCCTCTGGATTCCATGAAAATGCATCCTTCTTAGTTAGTGTCGTTAAAGGTGATGCTATTATTCCATAGTTTCAAACAAACTTGTGGTAGTTTCCTTTCAAACTCAAAAATCCTCTACGATTCTTCAACTTTTTGGGAATCGGCCAGTCCATCATGGACTTAATCTTGTTAGGGTCTACCTTGACACCTTCATGAGATACAATATGACCCAAATACTCTACCTCCTTCATTCCAAATAAACATTTGGATGGTTTGGCATATAATTTTTTCTCCTTTAGTAGTTGTAGCACCTTGTCAACATGTCGCACATGATCCTCCCAAGACTTTCTATAGATTAGTATATCATAAAAAAATACTAACACAAATTTTTGAAGGAAGGGATTGAAAATGGAATTCATCAACCCTTGGAATGTGAAAGGTGCATTTGTAAGGCCAAAAGGCATGACCAAAAATTCATAACGGCCCTCATGAGCTCAGAATGTTGTTTTTGGGATATCTTCTTCCTTCATTCTAATATGGTGATACCCTGAATGAAGATCCAACTTTGTGAAATAGATTGCTCCATGTAGTTCATCTAACAATTCATCAATGACAGGAATAGGCAACTTATCTTTAATAGTGATCTTGTTGAGCTATCTATAATCTAGACACATACGCCATGAGCCATCTTTCTTGAATACAATTACCATCGGTGTAGAGTAGAAACTTTGGCTAGGTATAATAATGCCAGCCTCTAACATTTCTTTAACTATGCACTCAATTTCACTCTTCTGGGCATAAGGGTATCTGTATGGCCCAATGTTAAGAGGAACACTCCCAGGAATTAGGTGAATATCATGATCATGATTTCGGGTGGGTGGAAGACATTTGGGAATATATTCAAATACTTTGGAGTTCTTATCAATGATCCCTTGGAGATCTAGATGAATAGATGGCTTATATGTTTGAACATCTAGTGAGCATAGTTGTGAAATAACACCTTGATGCCCATTTTTCAATAATTTTGTCATGTCATTAGAGCTTATCATCTTACTGGGTTTCCCTGTGATACCTCTTAACTCAATTTCTTTTCCTTCCAATGAAAATTTCATGAAACGTTCTTGAAAATTAAAAGCCATCGTTCTTAATGATTGTAACCATTGGATTCCTAGTACAACATCAACACCACCCACGGGCATAGAAATCATTGGAATATTCATTACATATTCCCCCATAGTAAGATTGATCTTATTGCATTTTCTTGAGAAATCGATAGTTCCTCCATCTGAAATAATTACTTGAAACTATGGCACTGGATATACACAACAATTGAGATCTTTGGCTAATTTATAGTGAATGAAATTATGAGTACTACCAAAATCAATTAGGACTATTACCTTTTTATTTTTGATATATCCTTCGATCTTGAGGGTTTGAGGAGCGCTAATTCCAGCCAATGCATTACACGATATCGTGGGAGTCAACTCTTCCGACGAAATTGCTTCTACATTTTCATAGTGAGATGGTTCTTGTTCTTGTTCTTGTTCTTCTTCCTTTTCAGAATCTATGTAGAATAATTTATTCTCACCGCACTTATGTCCCTTACTGTACTTGTTTTCACAATTAAAGGATAAACCTTTTGTTTTTCTTTCCTCCAATTGTTGAGGTGTCAACCATGTAGGTTGAGGTGTTTTAGAAGAAGGAGCATTATTCTATCTATAGTTGTTAGGATTGGTCCTTCTACTAGCCATAGCCATATTTTTACTTTCAACATTTCTTGCCACCCTAAATACATTCTCCAATGATTTGGGTTCCCAAAGGTGAACCTCATGTTGAATGTTATCCTTTAAATTTTTTATGAATAAATCAATCAAGTGCTCATCTGGAATATATGTTACCGTTATATTCAATCTTTTAAAGTTCTCAATGTGCTCTGTAACTGAACCCTTTTTCTTGAGATTTATCAATTGGCTAAAGAAGGTATTTATCCTTGTATCCTCATAG
>JASDQU010381053.1:0-11157 GCA_032191745.1 Picea mariana | reverse complement strand
ACCTGTCGGATCTGGAACATCGGGCTCTCCTCATGGGCCAACGCATGGATATGCTCTTTGATGCGCTATCCAATGCACCTGTCAAGCGGAGATGTCCCCTTTGTGCACAAGCCTTTGCCATCCTGGCAGGGACCACGCGGCATAATTGCGGGGATGACAGGTCACCAGGCACCTAGGTTTCTTATGCTATTTCAGTTTCTAGTTTTATATGTCTACTTGGTTCCTAGCTTTATTACTTCACTGTTTTATATGTATTTAGACATTTTGTATCTGTCCTGGTTTCCTACGGGCAGGACAGATACTACTCTGCTTTTAAGATTTTCATGCTACTGCTACTTGCCCCTTAAATATGCTGGTTTTCGATAAATCAACAACATTTTGGGTGGTTTCAGATACATACTTTCTATACTCTGTAAGAGTTTTGGTTTTCTAATATAGCAGGTTCTACTTTTTATTTAAAAAAAAAAAAATAAGCCTCTCATTATTAGTTGTATAGCTTTGGAAATCCTTTTGCAAAATTTAATGGCCTCCACCAAGTTCATGTTTTCTTCCTTTCCTTCCCCATGACCATTTGAGTTTGTACCTTCATTACCCATATTGACATGCATCCCTCTGATCTCATTATCTCGATTGTAAGCCCCCTGTGTATCTTCAATCCCTTTGAATTATGTGTTGATCCTATTCTGATCTAAATGTTGTTAAATCTGCAAATTGTTCATCCAACAGAACCTATTAGGCTAATTGATTTATCAATTACATGAAATTTTGAACAATTTTAATTCAGTATTGCATTAGAATTGTTTCTTCTTATTTCTATAGAAAATGACTATCCAGATCGATTTTTTGGGTGAACATATTTATTCTACTGTTCAAGACCTTTCCAACACCTGATTTGGCATAAAACCCCTTCTCTTCAAAGGGATACTCAACCTCCCGGTCTTGGATCGTTCGAAACATTGATTCTGAGCGACTCTTTGGGTTCCTATAGTTACCCAAAACCACTATACATACACAATCCCCTTTTTCCTCTGAATGCCCATGACTATGATCATGGGTTTATCCCTTCATGATTCAGACTTCAGGGATATCTCGAGCTCATCCTTCAACTTTTCCCGAAGCGCATTTATCCGAATCTCTAGACTCCTATCACATGTCTCTTCAGATTTTTTGGCTCCTCTATGGTTTAGGTTTCGCAACTTCGTGAAACTCTAAGTCTCATTCACGAACCTCCAAACTTTCGACTCCTGGATTCCTTAATCCACTGCCACGTGCTCTCCTCACAATCAATGGCTAGGAACAGTTCGTGACTTTGGACATCTTGACCCTTCCTTCATCAATCCTTCAAACTTCCCAAACTTCGAAGTGCCGAAACACCTTACGACTAGCCTCCGTGTAGTTCAGCTAGATTTGATGGTCTGGAATCATTCGTCTCCCTCTGGAACGAATCTTGTCCATTGACTTTTATGGAAACTTTAGGGACTTCTCTCCTTGAAGACTTTATGTCGCTCTCCCTCCTAAGATTTTCTTCTTCGAATTCCCTTTTGTTCCTATGAACACTCTGTTCGACGCTTAGATGAAACCTCAACTTGTGCACATCTTGCAACAGGTTCTCTCCCATGCTCAGCTCCTCTGTGGATGATTTTGCACTCCTTGTTATTGTTCTCCAACAACTCCTCTCCTCTGTGACTAAAATAAAACAATTTCTCCTTGAGATTTCGAGTTTGAAAACTCTGTCACACACTCCTTGCAGATGTCGATGCACTCCTTGCACATAAAAACTCTCGCTATCTCTTCTGAGCTTACGATTCAAAATAGACTCCATCAATGCACTCCTTGCAGACGATATGCACACCTTTCACTCGCTCAAAGAAGAGAAACAATTGAAACTTATTCACTCTCCACAGTGAATCACATATTCAACTCTGTAATGCATACATGGATACAAGAACAAGGAATAACAGAGAAATGAAAACAAATAAAGAGTCTACCATTCACTCATTCAGATAGATGCAATAATAACACACATTTGGGACAATATTCATCTGCTATATTCATTCAACTGAATTTAAATACATTCATACACTACTTCTTTGTATGTTCCAACTCTTGATTATAATGGAAATCTATACATTAGATTCAACAGCCTCTTCTCGGCAACAATACAAATCTTTATACAAAGGGACTCTTCGAGTTCTTTCCTCCAACTACTCTATGTTATCCTATCGAAAATAAAGGCTTTCAATTACTTAACATTTATTACAATAAATATTGAGTGAGATAGATGTGAGCGGTTGCTCCAAATCTGTGTTGCAGTCTTCACATTAAAGAAAAATGCATCCCCCATCGATCTTACGTGATGGCTCAGCCTATGATCATTAAATATGTTCATAACTCAAAAATCGTTGCCAGATATTACATTAATACACCAACTTTGGAGTTCAAAATATTTCAAAATATGCACGAGTGCACCCAGCTGTCCTCCACACGCTTTGTTGATGATGCTCGTGCATCGTACTCCCCGGGCTGAAAAATTCATGGACTCTTGTCCATGAGCTCCTGCACCGATTTTCTATGCTTCTAGATATCCACTTTACCAACCCAACTGGCGTCTTCTATTGGGTGTCCTTTCCACTTTACTAAATACTCAAAATACGTCTTCCTTTGGGTCTTCTTTCCAATCTGTTGGTTTATGATCTGATCCATATGTGGCTTTTCTGCTATAGGCATCTTCTTTCTTCACTGGATCTCTCCTCGATCTCCCGACCCTTCAGATTTATCCTCCCTGTAAGGATACAGGTATGTAATATTGAATATGGGTGATATACCCACATCTTCTGGCAGCTCTATTTCATAAGCATTTTCACCAAACCTTCTGAGGATTTTGCATGGTCCTATCTTTTTAAATTTCAACTTATTATATGTCCCCCTCGAGAACCTCTCCTTCCTTATATGTGTTAGAACTTGATATCCAACTTCAAATTCAAGCTTCCTCTTGTGTTGATTAGCTCTGTGTTTGTATTCACTGCTTCTCTTCTTCAACTGCTCCTTGATCAAATTATGGAGTTCTTGCATTTTTGCAGCGAAGTCTTTGGCTCCAACACTCCTAAATTCGCTCCATGGATGATTTTAGGGGCTAAATTTCATTCATGGGCTAATTTTCCAAGGTTTTTTCCAAAAAAGGATTCGCTATTCTAAAAATGATTCTCCCAAATTCTAAAGGATAAAATTATTTTACCTTAAAAATCGCCAAAATTTTATACAAACTATATAAAATCTTTAGAATTTTGAATTATTTTACAAAAATATCGCCAAACATTTTATGGTTGGCATATGAAGGATTAGTAATATTCGCCAAGGTTTCTACATTTTAAAATAAATTTCCATCCTTAAAATCATCCCTGATTCGCTCTATTCCAGATCTCTTACTTCCAACACTCCTCTCGGATTCATTCCATACACTATTTGAAATGGAATTTTCCCAGTGCTTCTATTCATCGAGTCATTATATGCAAACTCTCCTTATGCTAGAATCTGATCCCACTAACTATGGTGTTCAGTGACCAAACTCCTCAGCAAATCTCCTAATCTTCTGTTCACCACTTCAGTCTGTCCATCCGTCTATGGATGATATGCAGAACTAAAAGATAGCTTTGTCCCCAATTTTTTCCACAACGTTCTACAGAAATGACCAAAAAATTTGGTATCCCTGTCTGAAACTATACTCCTGGGAAATCCATGGAGTCTCACAACCTCTCTGAAAAACAAATTTGCAACATATGTTGCATCACTGGTCTTCTGGCATGGGATGAAGTGTACCATCTTTGAAAATCTATCCACTACCACAAATATGGAATCACTCCCCCTTTGTGTGCTTGGAAACCCCAACACAAAATCCATACTTATTGCATCCCAAGGCCTCTCTAGAATAGGAAATGGTTGATACAACCCAGTGTTCTACTTCTTTCCCTTGGCATACTGACAAATTTTACATTTTTTCACAAGCCTCTTCACTTCTGCTCTCATACCTGGCCAATAATATGAACCGTTTAATTTGGAAAAAAAAAATTCATGGCCGAAATGTCCGGCTAGAACTCCACTATGTTTTTCCTTCAAAAACTTCTCCCTCATCGAACACTTTGGTATGCACAACTGACATCCCTTGAACAAAAACCCATCCTTAATTAGATATTCGACCCACTATCTTCTGTCTCTGAGTACAAGAATCACACATGCATCATATGCCTATCTGAAATTTGGATCATTGTGGTACATTTCCTTAAGGTGATTAAACCCTAAGGTCTTGACCTGAAATTCCTGTAGAATCAAAATCCTCCTGCTCAATGCATCAACAACCTTGTTAGCATTACTAGAAATATGTTTAATGACAAAAGTGAAATTTTGCATAAACTCTATCCACTTAGTGTGTCTCTGGTTTAATTTCTCCTTTCTGGTTATTAATTGTAGAGCCTGATTATCGTTATACAAAACAAATTCCTTTGGTACGAGATAGTGCCTCCATTTCTTTAAGGCTTGAATTATGGCATTGATCCAAAATTGGATCGAGGAGCTTAATGGGGCTCATAAAGGAATAAAAATAAAAGTTATCAGAATGGATTCACAATGGACGTGTGCGTAGGTCTCATCGATATGAACCCAACACAACTTGAACGGGATCAAACAAACGTCGTATACTCAAGTTGTGGCGATCTATTCATTTTTCCAAACTGGCAAAAAATGGTGACTGTATAGTGCCACGTGGCAGCTGACTATATAGGTCATACAGATGACATGGCAGGCACATTTGGTAGCTTTTGGAGGTGACACATGGCAAGATGACTGGGTGTATGGACACTGATGTGGTAGGTACAATTGGGCCAATCTAGGAGTGACACATGTCACCCTTGTAGTGGTGACATGTGGCATGTCTGTATGGCTACACGTGGCACATACAAAAAACAACACGTGGCATGTCCATACGATGACATGTGGCACATCCATACAATGATATGTGGCAAGGTACAGTCAGATGACAGGGTAGTTGATGTGGCAGACAAGTGGACCATTGGGTGACTGACACGTGGCTTGGTTCTCGGAGAATGGAGCGGTGCGATGTGGCACCCTGTTATTGGTTTGTGGTTTTGCAAAATTGTTTGGAGCTTACCATATTTGAACAATGGACCTCCCATTGGGCTATGGTTTGGCAGGGATAGGCTAGCTAACTCGCCCGTGTTTGATGCTTATTAACCATAGAATCAAATTTTATTTTAAAGTGGTGTGGTGTTTTGGTTGGGAACGGAAAGGGCCAGGGCTTCGCCCTAGCCCTTGGTTTCAAATCTCCACCATATGACCTTACCTCTAACTGTTGGCGTACTTATAGTATTCGTTCCAGCCCATGGTTCCACACTCCATTGACCTGGGCTACGGTTAGTGTTTGGTGTGAATGGATAAGGTTAGCCCTCGTCAGTCAAGCTAGCTCACTGACCAAGGGCTAGACCATAGGCTACCAAATCGGGGGCTGTAACCATATGATAACGCATGGAGTAGGGGGGCCTGGACACATGGTGGTGCAATGCAACTAGAGGTGGGGAGACCAGGGGGCTAGCGTGCCAAGAGAATAATGCCTAGCCACATGGAGCCATCCCACATGACCAGGAGAATGGGTAAAAAGGGGTTGCACCCTAATTATATGCAGAAGTGGGTTTTTAAAGCTTAGTTTAAGATTTTTAATGGATTTTTATGCAAATTTGGGAGATTTAGCCCATTTTTGGGAGATATTGGGCCCTTTTTGAGGCCAGATCTTGGGGGGAAGTTGAGAGATGGTTACCAACTTCAACGCTATATAAAACAAGCCTTCTTAAGGCCATGGGAGGAGGTTCATAACATTTTTATGATTTCGGATTGTTGAGAAAAATCCATTGTCATGCAGGGAAGCTATTGAGGAGCGCACCTTTGCAGACCATTTCTGGGAGCTCCGTTCATCCGATTTGGGCGTCGTTAGTTTTGATGGGTTCATGAGATCTAGTAGAACATGACCAGATCAGTTTTGTAACCTTTTGGCACTATCATGATGTACTTGTAAAGCTTCAAAAAAAAAAAATCCCACTGAGACAAGGCCCAGAGACGTAGGTGAAATTGTCAAACTCCATTATCACATTGGTGTTATGGTTTGTTGTTGTTTTATGCTTCATTTTCAGTTCTGTACATGTTTATATGGTTGTCACATCTCTTCTAAATTATTCCTCTTTATTTAAGCTTCCTAATTGGTTAATCAACACATGCTTAATAACTCAACCATAGTCGTGTAAAAGATATTTTCGGATAAAGTGGTATCAGAGCTAGTTGACATTTGGATTTGAGTTTGCATGTTAACCAGGGAAGAGCTCATCTCAAGGGAGAAAATGGCATCTACAGGAGGACTTTCTCAAGATGAGAAGGAATTCATAAATTCAGTGTTTTCCATGGCTGAGATGGTGAAAGTGTTGTATGAATACTACTTGGAATGAAAGAGACTGGTTCAAGTGAAATCCTCAAAGAAAAACAAAGTCAAAGAAGGATTGAAGGAAGTTCCTTCTACATCTATTTCAGAAAACATCTCTGGGGTATGCAATGAAGGTCATTCATAAAATTCTCCTTCTTCCCATCAAGATGGTTTTGGTGCATTTGAAAAACATACAAGAGGTATAGGTTTGAGATTGCTAACCAAGATGGGTTATGAAGGAAAGGGCCTTGGAATTGAGGGTCAAGGTATCATTAATCCCATTGAGGTTGTGTAAAGGCCTCAATATTTAGGATTGGGATATGGCGAAGTGGATATTGGAGCATTCTCCAAGATGGGTTCCAAAACTTTGGAAGCAAGTAATGCTTCAAATGGCCAGCTTAAGACATTGCAGGAACACTTCACGAAAGGTGATGGCGTATCACTCCTTGATTGTGGTAGTGAATGAAAGTCATCTCCAAAGAAAAGTGAAGATCATCAAAGAAGGTATAATGGTCATGTTTTTACCAATTCTCTTTTTTATTATAAAAAACATAATCATGTAATCCAAAA
Source organism: Picea mariana (assembly GCA_032191745.1). Taxonomy (NCBI): domain Eukaryota; kingdom Viridiplantae; phylum Streptophyta; class Pinopsida; order Pinales; family Pinaceae; genus Picea; species Picea mariana. The sequence continues at coordinate 4,109 of JASDQU010381053.1, read as the reverse complement.
CTTGTGGAATATGTATCCATGTACTTTTGGTCATTCACCCAAGCATTGTGTTGCCAAGTGTTGGAAGAGACAAACTGTGTACAAGAAATCTATCTCAGCTAGGAAGGAAACAAGACATAAAGATTCAACTCCACAACAGAATAAATAGAAGGGAAAATAGGTCTAGATGCCAAAAATTCAATGCACATTTTGTAACAAGGGTGGACATCAAAAGACTAGTTGTTGGAATCTTAATCCGAAGCTTCATCCAAGGAAGGAAAAAAGGATTGTGCATGTACTCAGGAAGGAAGAAAGATTACCAATGAAGAAAGAGGAACATTGTGAAGGAAGGAAATCAGCCACTTGGTTTTGCCAGAAGTGGATGTCACAACTTCATTGTATATTGCTTCCATTAATGTAATCACACGTGTTGAAATGATGACCTGTTATAACATCATTTTTGTACAACATAGTGTTTTTGTTTTTTTCCTTACGAGTATGTAATTAGTAAGATCCATTTTGTAACCTTTTGTGGGACCAAAAGTTCCTTTAGTGGGTAGGTGTGATCCATAATTGGATCTAGGAGGTTGATGGGGCTCAGAAAGGCCTAAAAATCAAATTGCTTAGAATAGCTTCAAAACAGACGTGTTCATAGGCCTCATCGATACGAACCCAACACAACTTGAATGTGCTCAAACAGACATCGTATTCTCAAGTTATGGCGATCTGCTAGTTTCGCCAAATAGGTAAAAAATGATGTTCGTACAGTCCGTATAGTGCCATGTGGAAGTTGATTGTACATGATGTACAACCATACAACTGATGTGGCATGCATAGTTGGAAGCTTCTCAAGGTGACATGTGGCAGGCTGACCGAGCGTACGGATGCTGACATGGCAGGTATAGGTGGGCCAATCTGGGAGTGACATGTGTCACCCTTTCAGTGGTGACATGTGGCACATCCATACGAATACATGTGGCACATTTGTATGGAGACATGTGGCAGGGTATAGTCAGCTGACAGGGTGGTTGACGTGGCAGAAAAGTGGACCATTGGGTGATGGACATGAGGCTCGGTTCTTGAAAAATGGAGTAGTTCCACATGGCCCAGACGTGGTCTGCCATGTGGCACCTTGTTACTGGTTCATGGTTTTGAAAATTTGTTTGGAGCTTACCAGATTTGAACACTGGACCTCCCACCAGGCTAGGGTTTAGCAGGGATGGGCTAGCCAACCCACCCACGTTTGATTCTTATTAGCCATATCATCAAACTTTATTTTAAAGTGGTGTGGTGTTTTGGTTGGACGTGAAAAGGGTCGAGGCTTGGCCCCAACCCTCTCAGCCCTTGACCTTACCTCCAACTGTTGGTGTGGTTATAACATTCGTTCCAGCACACGGTTCCACACTCCATTGACCCAGGTTGCAATTAGTGTTTGGCACGAATGGATAAGGTTAGCATCGTTCGGTCGGGCTAGCTCGCCGACCAAGGGCTAGACCACAGGATACCAAATCAGGGGTTGTAACAATATGATAACATGTGGAGCAGGGGGGCCTGGACACATGGCAGTGCAATGCGACCAAGAGCCTGGAGACCAGGGGGCTAGCGTACCAGGAGAATAGCGCCTAACCACATGGATCCATCCCACATGACTAGGAGTGTGGGTAAAAAGGGGTTGCGCCCTAACTATATGCATAAGTGGGTTTTTAAACCTTAGCTTAAGATTTTTAATGGATTTTTATGCAGATTTGGGAGATTTAGCCCATTTTTAGGAGATATTGGGCCCTTTTTGAGGCCAGATCTTGGGGGGAAGTTGGGAGATGGTTACCAAATTCAGCCCTATATAAACCAAGCCTTCTTGAGGCCATGGGAGGAGGTTCAAAAAATGTTTATGCTGCCAGATTGTTGAGAAAAATCCATTGTCATGCATGTAAGCTATTGAGGAGCGCACCTTTGCGGGCCATTTTTGGGAGTTGCGTTCATCCGATTTGGGTGACATTAGTTTTGATGGGTTCATGAGATCTAGTAGAACATGACCATATCAATTTTGTAACCTTTTGGAACTATCATTTTGTACTTGTAAATATTCGAACAAAAATAAGAAAGCCCACTGAGACAAGGCCCGGAGACGTAGGCGAGATTGTCAAACTCTGTTATCACATTGGTGTTATGGTTTGTTGTTGTTTTATTCTTCATTTCAATTATGTACATGTTTATATGGTTGTCACATATATTCTATAATTCTTCCTCTTTCTTTAAGCTTCCTAATTGGTTAATCAACACATTCTTAATAACTCAACCATAGTCGTGTAAAAGATCTTTCTGAATAAGGCATATAACTCTTTGTCATATGTGGAGTACTTCTTCTTGGCTTCATTCAATTTCTCATTGAAATATGAAGCATGTATGTTTTCTTGACTTAATACCGCTCCAATTGCAACTCCACTCACGTCACACCTCACCTAAAATCTCTTCCCAAAATCCGGTAATACCATAATCAGTTGTTCAATTATCTTCTCCTTCAATATATTGAAGCTCTTCTTAGCCTCTTTTGTCCATTTGAAAGACTCGTGTCTTTTCTTCACTGTATCCATCATCTGAGCACTAATCCCACTAAAATTTCTGATGAACTCATGATAGAAACTTGCTAATCCATGGAATCTTCTCACCTCAAAGATATCCATTGGTGACGACCATTCTTTGATTGCTTTTACCTTTCCGGGATCCATCTTCAACTCATTTGAAAAAATCACAAAACCCAAATATATGAATTTTGTCTTCATGAAAGAGGATTTTTCAGATTAATCAACAGTTTCTCTTGCTGCAACCTCTTCATCACCAACATCAAATGCCTCATATGCTCCTCTTTAGTCTTGCTAAAGACTAGCATATCATCCAAATATAGAATCAAGAATTTTCCAATGAAATCCTTCAACACTTCATTCATCAGCCTCATAAAAGTACTCGAGGCATTCGTTAAGCCGAAAGGCATAAAAATCCATTCATACAACCCCTCATTTGTCTTGAATGTTGTTTTCCACTCATCACCTTTCCGCATTCTTATTTGGTGATATCCACTTTTCAAATCTATCTTTGAAACATAGTTCACTCCACTCAAACAATCCATTAAATCATCCATTCTTGGTAATGGAAATCTTTATCTAATGGTGATCGTGTTTATGGCCCTTGAGTCTCTACACATTTTCCATCCTCCATCCTTCTTCGGAATCAATACAGTTGGTACTGCACATGGACTCAAGATTTTTCTAACCAATCCTTTGTCTAACAAATCCTGAACCTGTCTCTTCACCTCCTCATTCTCTTGAGGTGTCAACTTGTATGCTGCTTTGTTCATTAGGTTTTCTCCTAGTACCAAATCAATGTGATGACTGATACTTATGATAGGTGGAAATGAGCTTGGCAACTCATCCACTATTATATCCACAAAATTCTCTAACAGTTCCTGAAATTACTCAAGAAAATCCTTAATCGAAGTACTGGTAAGGATGACCCTTGACTTCCTCACTACAAAAAACTACATCTCTTGTTCCTTCTACTTCATTCAAGAGTTCCTACCCACTCATGAGAAGTATACTCGTGCTAGCTTCATCCTTCACCTTCTTTTCTTCAATTGGCAGCAACATGTGTGTCCTACCATTGTTCTCTAAGGTGTAACTATTTCTCCTCCCATCATGAATGACATTCCTGTCATACTGTCATGGTCTTCCCAACAAAACATGACATACATCCATGGGAATCACATCATACATAATTTCATCTCTATATCCTTCTATCTTAAATTCAATAAGGCATTGTTTAGTTATTGTTACTTGATGACCTTTCTGCAACCATAAGAATTTATATGGCGTCGAGTGTGCAGTCATCTCCATCTCTAGATTCTCCACCATCTCTGTGGATACTAAGTTTTCAGTGCTCCCACTGCCAATTATCACCTTGCAAACTCAGTCCTTCATTTTGCAAGCTGTCTTGAACAAACTATTCCTCTGTGCTAGATTTTCAGTCTCTGGCTCTTGCTTCAAAAGAACCTTCTTCATCATTAAGGATTTCCCATCCTTTGCACCTTTTGCTTCAACATCTTGCTTCTGTTCTTCTGACATGTGAGCTTCACCTCC
>JASDQU010381051.1:0-11188 GCA_032191745.1 Picea mariana | reverse complement strand
AATATTAGAAGAAATCAAGGTGAGACGGTACAAGTTTACTACACTCGTTTCAATAACCTGTACAACACAATTCCATCCGAAATCAAACCTCCACAGGGTTTGGCGTTGATAAAATTCCCTGATGGTTTCGACGCTGATATGTCGTACCAACTCAGGGAAATAAATTCTACCACCCTGGAAGACATGCAGAAAAGCACAATAAGTGTGGAGGCCAATTTGTTGGCAAAAAGGGCACGTCAGAGGTCAGAGAGGAGAGTCACAATTAAAGAGGAACCTTCCACATCAAACTCAGATTCCAAATTGGATTCCTTGGCTAGAGAAATGGAAAGAATGATGGAAAGACTTACTGTGTCAGAAAGAAATCCTCCAAGAGAAAACCCACCAACTCCTCAGGTTCAGAATCCTAACTTCAGGACAAACCTTCCTCAAATCAGACAGAGAGATCCTAGAGATCAAAGAGAGCAGAGAGGTCCAGATCAATAGATCAGACCCCCATTACAAGAGAATTATGCTGATGAAGGAGAGGAAGTGATCGAGGAACTGGAGGATACTCACATAAATCTCATGGGAATTCACGATAACGAAGCTATTTTCCTTACCCAAGAAGAGAAAGAACTTTTTCTTCTCAATCAAACAAAAGTAAGTGAAGAAGATGAAGATGCAGAACAACAGGCATTCGAAAATGCCATTTTGGAGGTACACCGACAGTACAATCTACGGAGTAAAAAGAGAGAAGGAAGTCCCCAAAAAAGACGATTGAAACGAAGAAGGTAGTAGAAACCAAAAAAGCCTCTGAACCATCTGCCGAGAAGATTCCTGAAAAGAGCACTGCCAAAGTTCCTGCGAAGAAAAACCTTACTATTCTGAAAAGATAGTCACAGCCCGAGGTTTCACCTATTAATCCACCAAGTACTTCTGGCCAGAAGAGTATGGTGGACAAACCAGAATTGATGAGCCAAGGCAGAGCTCCTACACCTTTCATCCTTGAGGGGGAATTAGCCAAAGTAAAAATTCCTATTCCACTTTCCAAGTTGATGAACAAAGACGTTTATCGTTCACAGGTGATTAAAGCACTGACCATTGAACCTGACATAGGCATAAAGGCCTTAACCATTGGATCAACAAATCATTCAGATACCTTGAACCTTACTGATGATCAACTTGAACTTCTGTTCGGACCTGAAGTAGATGGCCGAGACGATAATGGTGATGTCGCTCCTTTTTACATCAGCCTGAATATACATGACCTGATCTTGCATAATTCTATGCTGGATTCGGGTGCTTCCCATAATCTGATGCCAAAAGCAGTGATGGAGAAACTGGGACTGGAGGTCACCATACCTTATAAAGATCTACATTCGTTCGACTCCAGTAAAGTTAGATGTATTGGTTTTATCAAGGATCTATGTATCACCCTGGTTCAAATTCCTGCAAAGAGCATGGTCATGGATGTGGTAGTTGCAGACATCCCCCCAAAGTATGGGATGTTTCTATCCCAGTCCTGGGGGGCTAAGTTGAAAGGTACCCTGCAGCTAGATATGTCGTATGCCACTATCCCAGTTTTCGGGCAACAAAGAAGGCTATACAGAGAAACATTGATGAAATACATGGTCAGTAGCCAAGAAAAACCGCACAACTATCCTCTTTACTCCATGCATTCTGAATTAGATTCTTTTATCCTGTATAATGATGGTGATACAGAAGAGCAAAACCCTCAGCTGGGAGAAGATACATCTGGTCCGGATGAAGGCCAAGAAATCATCAAGGTGGAAAGAAATAAAAACGTGATAACTGAAGAATTACCAGCAGATTTCTGGAGCATGGATTTTGATGGAGCAGTAAGCAAAGAAGGAGTCGGAGCAGGAGTTTGGCTGCACAATCAAAGAACCAGGTATTCAGAAAACCATTCTTACAAATTAAATTTCCAATGCACTAACAATATCGCTGAGTATGAAGCCTTGATGCTTGGTCTGAAGCTTTTGAAAAGAGTTGGTGCCAAATAGATTATGGTAAGAGGTGATTCTGAGTTAATAATCAAGCAAATTAAAGGTGAGTATGCTGCGAAACATCCCCGTCTTAGAGCTTATCGGAATGCTGTTCTTGATGCCCTGAGATGTTTCACTAAAGTTGACTTGCAGGTAATGCCGAGGGGACAAAACATTTTGGCGGACGGATTGGCTACATCAGCAGCCACATGTAAAATTCCTTTTTGGTCGACTCACCCATATACGGTAGAAGTGAAGTGCAGACCAACCATTCCCGACAATATCAGGTACTGACAAGTGTTTGGTAATGATGATCAAATTGAAGACTTTTTGCAGTGTAAAAATGATTTTGAATGTACAAATATAGATTTAGAGAACGAAGATGAAAATGTAAATAGATCTGATTTTGAAAATGATAGTGTAAATAGTGTATATTCAGGAGAATTAGGCGATGATAAGATGGAGGTTGATGTTTTACATTTGAAAAGTAATGTTTTTCCTAGGGTTCTAGTTCCTTTAGAGGACTTGTTTGATTTTAACGACGTAGCCAAAAAACTGAAAATTGAAGCCAATGGACAAGAGGTAGAAGACTGTAATATAGGGACCGAAGAGAAATCCAGGATGGTCAAATTGTCTAAGTCATTACCCCATGAGAAAAAACTCAAATACATTGAGTTGTTCAAGGAATATTCAGATGTTTTTGCCTGGGGCTATGAGAATTTGAAAGATTATGATACTAGCATCATACAACAAAGGATTCCAATCAAAGAAGACCAAAAACCGTTCAGACAGAAACTTAGGAGAATCAATCCCAAGTTATTACCTCTAATAGAGAAGGAAATTAAAAAAATGTATGATGCCAAAATCATAGTCCTGTTGCGTTTTTCCAAATGGGTCTCGAATTTGGTCCCAACACGTAAGAAATCTGGGGAAATCAGGCTGTGCATTGATTTCCAAAATCTGAATAAGGTCTCTCTGAAGGACAATTACCCCTTGCCAAAAATGGACCACATACTACAAAGGGTAGTCGGATCCACTCGAATCTCTTTGCTGGATGGGTTCTCGGGTTATAATCATGTCCTAGTTCACCCATATGACCAAGACAAAACCACTTTCACTATGCTATGGGGCACTTTCATGTATGTGAAAATGCCTTTTGGTTTGATGAACGCGGGAGCCACTTTCCAGAGAGCGATGGACATCGCCTTTGTGGAAGAATCGGGTAAATTTATTGTCATCTATTTGGATGATGTAACTTTGTTTTCCCAATCTGATGACGAACACCTACGACACCTCAGATAAGTCTTCGAGAAATGTAGGAGGTTTGGGATTTCTTTAAATCCTAAGAAAATCTTTTTCAGACTAGAGGAAGGCAAACTGCTAGGACACATCATCTCCAGGGACGGAATCAAAATAGACCCCAGCAGAATCGAGGCCATACAAAAATTAGAACACCCAAGAAACATTAAAGAATTACAGTCTTTTATCGGGAGAATAAACTTTCTACGAAGATTCATTCCCAATCTGGCATAGCTCCTCAGAAACATTACAAATATGTTAAAAAAGGATGTAAAAATAAAATGGGACATTGAGTCCAGGCAGTCTTTCGAACAAGTCAAACGAGCAATCACAGAGGCCCTTGTCTTGATAAGTCATGATTTTACCAAGGATTTCTATCTTTTTTCTTTCGTTTCGGAACATAATATAGCAGTGGTATTACTACAAAAGAACAACGAAGGGTATGAACAGCCCATAGCTTTCTTTAGTAAAGCATTAAGAGACGCTTCTCTGAATTACAAGATAATGGAGTAACAAGCTTTTGCCTTGGTAAAAGCCATAAAATATTTTAGGGTCTACATTCTCCATTCCCACACCATTGCATATGTTCCGAATGCGGTAGTAAAAGAAATTTTGACCCAGGACAATCTGGATGGAAGAAGAGAAAAATGTATTGCTGTCATTTTAGAATACGACATAGAGATTAAGCCTACGAAACTAATCAAAGGTCAAGGCCTAGCAAAATTAATGGCTGAATCTAATTTCCATGCTCTTGACATTAATTTTTTAGCTGCAGCAGATGAATAGGGAGAGATGGTGACTCCAAGCATGAGAGAGGTATTTCTAAACTCTCCATGGTATGCAGACCTTATATTTGTTTTGCAAAATTTACAAGCTCCCCCTAGTTTGACTAAGACTAAAGCTAGATTTTTGAAGTTGAAAGCCTTAAAATTCTGTATTCTAGAAGACAATCTGTATTGGAAAGATCCTGGAGGTATTCTGTTAAATTTTTTATTGAAAGATGAAGCTGACAAAGTGCTACAAGAATTTCATGCAGGAGAATGTGGTGGCCATCTGAACTGGAAGGTCACAACCAACAAAATCCTCAAAGATGGTTTCTATTGGCCCACCCTATTCGCTGATGTACATCATACAGTGACTGCATGTCATCAATGTCATCTATTTAAGGCAAAAGGAAACTCCTCCCTCTGCTCCTGAAACCGATCTCAGTTGAAGCCCCTTTTTAGCAATGGGTGTTGGACTTCATTGGAGAAATACACCCCCCTTCTTCAGGCCAGCACAGGTGGATTCTCACTGCCACAGATTATTTTACCAAATGGATCGAAGCAGTACGAAGCAGGCAAGTCACTGATTCTGTTACTACCAAATTCCTTGAAAATAATATCTTGTCTCGCTTTGGATGTCCTAGAAAGATTATAACTGATAATGCAGCTACTTTTCGGTCGAAGAAACTCATAGATTTCTGCAACCAGTATCACATTGGTTTGGGACATTCCACAGCTTACTACCCTCAGGGGAATGGGTTGGCGGAATCTTCAAACAAAACCTTGGTAAACATCATCAAGAAAACGTTGCAGGAAAACAAGAAATCGTGGCATAACAAGTTGGTGTTCGCATTGTGGGCTGACAGACTGACCACCAAAAGGTCAATCGGTATGTCACCATATCAGCTGGTCTATGGCACAAAAGCAGTTTTCCCCACTTCCTTAGGAGTCCCTATCATGAAGTTGCTTCAAGATGTACAAGCCGATCCAAATGACTCACAGAGAAGGATCAACTAGATGATCCATTTGTAGCAGTCTAGGGAATAAGTATTCAACAAGACTCAGGTAGTTCAAGAAAGCATCAAGAAGATTTTTGACAAAAGAACCAAGGAAGATGATTTTGAGCTAGGAGATTTGGTGCTGAGATGGGATGCCAGAAATGAAGACAAGGGAAAGCATGGAAAATTTTACAGTCTGTGGAGAGGACCATACATGATCCAAGCATTCCTGGGAAACAACGCTTTCTTGCTAAACAACGCTGATGGGACAGATCTACCAGGGGGACCTGTGAATGGAAGAATGCTGAAACATTATGTACTGCCTCAGTAGAGACTCGAGTTTTCACTCTCCATTGTACATACCATTTTTTATTTTTCACCTGCATTTTCTGAGTGAATAACATTAGTCAGTTGGTTCAAGCCCGAAGAGAAGGCCCTAAGCCAAGTTCTTTTTAAATTGATGTTGATAGGGTTAGTGAATGAGTTTGGATAAACAGTTTAATCTTAGCCAAAGTGTCTAGGTTAGATTAGTGAATAAATCTGGCCAGACTGTCTAATCTTGGTCAGATAGCCCCAAGGTAGAGTAAATTCTTAACCCAATAGTTTAATCTGGGTTAATTGTCATAGGAAGCTAGGTTAGAATATAGGCTAGTTTCTTTATTGCTTTATTTCAATAAAAATCAGCTGGATGTAAATGTTGCACCATGTTTCAGATGCTTAAAAGTGGTGGTGGTCAAGCCTCATGATGGTGTATATAGGAAAATATTTGAAAAAAAACCTGTGAAATGCACTTTTCCTAAGTTTCCTCAGCGCATGTATTTTCCACGCTCTCGATTATGCTCCATTCATATATCAACGGTCCAGATGATTGCACCCAGATCTATGGTGGATAGATCTTTCCGGACCCCCCCCCGACCGTTCTATCTTTAATGGAGGGTGGGGGGTCCGGAATCGCTGATAAGACCCGCTCGCATCTGGACGGCTCAGGATCAAGCGCGCAAATCTACGATCAATGTTAGATTCTAGACCCCCCCGACCTTTCTGCCTTTAATGGAGGGGGGGGGGTCCGGAATGTGTGATAAGTAGCGCACATAGATCTGCGGCTCAGAAGCAGGCACGCAGATCAACAACCCAAGATGTTTTTCGGACCCCCCCTACTGTTCTACTTTTAACTTGGGGGGGGGGGTCTGGAATGGTATTTTTCCTCTGGCGGGCCCCTCTTTATACATGGCAACGATCTAATGGCCCTGAGTCCCATCATCTCCTACTGTCTGACATACCTTTGTCACCTCTGGATGTCATCATCCACCTTTCCCGAAAGATTCATGTCCCATAACTGCTGTCAGTCCTTCCCCCCCATTCGCTCGTGGAAAGCCCCCTCACTATGACGTTTACCCTAATCGGTAGCTGCCACATCACTCATCCGTATCCCTCAGTCACTGTCACCTTCCATCTCACACTCTAAGTGATCCATTGGCCATTTATTACTAGATGACCTATCCATTAACCAACTGACCTATCTCCCGCACCTAACGGACACCCGTTTACTCAAAACTACCATTATTCTCCCTACTTTCGCCATTTAATCACTCATTGCACCAGAGAAATTCACACCATTTTCTCCTCCATTACAGTCAGTGCCCCCACCAGCATCCACCCCGCTAACGTTGTTTTTCTTGCAGGTACCGTTGCAGTAATGGCGCCAAAGTCCAAACAAGAAGAAGGAGAGGAGAATCCGTTTCTCCCACGTCCTCTCGACCTTGACAGGATCCCACTGGTCGAAAAAGACCGCTTAATCACAGATACAAAGTTTGATTTTTATTTCGCAGACCTTTAGTCGTGGCTCAGGGAAGTTTTTCTGGACCAGAGTGATGAAATCAGACTCTGGGAGTCCAACTTACCTATTTACCTATTCCCTCAGATTCACCATTTTCCAGTGTTCGCCCTCAAGTGCCAAGCCCACTATATTCCCGAGCAAAGAACCGTTGTCTCCTCATCCAGAGTGATTCTTTTCCTTATCACACCCAAATCCATCGACCAAATGATCCAAATCCTCCGAGCCGACTCTGCATCACCCTTCAACCTGGAAATTCTTACATAATTATACCAGAAAATGACCTTCCCCCAAAGGGCTCAAATATTTGAGCTTTTCCTTCCTCCATCCGCTCAATTTCCCTCCACAAATCCTCCTTATCCTTCTTCCATGTTCTCAACTAAAGGAAACCAGATCATCTCATCCTTTTGTGCCTTGTTAGGATACTATTCAGATCAGTGGGTAGATTAGCCCATTCTGGGATTTTTATCCATCTTATCTACCGATGAGAAGCCCACCACCCAATTCGATTTCAGCACGTTCCTGGTGGACAATATTCACGAACAGTTTGTGAATTTTTCCACGGAAGGCATGTTACGGTACTCATCCATACTAGCGTACTTGTTCATTTTCTTCCAAGTGGAAAAATTCATTTTTTCCATGCAGAAAATGGATGGAGATGGTAGACCCCAGGCAGTGACAGGATGAACCTCCTTGCTCAAGCACAACTCCACAGATTTCAGTTTCAAGGAGTTCATCGATCAATTCTACCACCTGGTGGTGAGTATGCTTAGCGGTAGGCCCGAGTCTCAGATAAATGATGAATTTCAGAGAATCCTGCATCTTTTGGATCATACCAAGACGGGGGATTGGTATTTGTACCAAGATTACACCGAGATCAGAGTATACAGGTACGAGTTGGCACCGTATAAGATGCCCAAGTACCTGCCTATCAGAATTTTCTCTTTAGAATAAATAAGGCAGATAATAAATTCTGAGGATATCCATTTTGTGTCACTGAAGAAAAAGCAACATCTCAGAATCAAAGGGCAGATCGACTCCTTCATTTGCAACAATCGTGGCACTGGGGAAGAAGTAGACAGGCTACTGAAGGAAATGAAGTTCTTCATGAGCTTCCCATGGCATTACGATCCATGTGGGATCATCTCCAAGATGAGGGTGAAAAAAAAGAACATCCCATATGTTCATGAATCTAGGCTTGAAGTTGAGAAATTTGCGAACCAGACCGTATGGGAGCCTAACACATTGGTCGAATTAGAACAGCAGGATCCCCCGGCCACTGTGTCACAAACAACCACACCACAGGTCCCAAAAGAGAAAATGCCTAGGCAGGATTTATCTCCACCTGTCACTGAGGTATCATCAGAAGAATTCCAGTTGCTTGTACCGGTGGAAGATGCAGAACTCTTCGAACTTGAAATAATCGAAAGTCCCTTGATCACCTGGGTCGAACATTATGTATAGACTAGCGCGAATAAAAATAAGAAAAAGGAGTAAGTGCATAACATAGGAACTGATGAGGAGGACAACGCCTTGGAGGAAAGTACGTCTGAATCACCCCCAGGAGGAGGAGGAGGTGAAGTGAGACAAGAAGAAGGAGGGGAAGAAGGAGAAAAGAAATACAAAGGTGAAGTTACATCACCAAAGGATCCCTCTACTGAGGCCGAAACATTGAAGTAGAGGAAGGTTTCTCCTCAAAAACCCTCGACAAAAAAGAATATGTGCGCCAGTAAGACTAGAGGCTCAGATTTAGCTAGTCCAAGAAGAAAAGGAACATGCTACAAAAGTATTGAAGCAAGAAAAGGAGGAGGTCTTAGAGCAACTATGAGTTACACAGTCTTGTGTAACCACCTATGAGAAGGAGAAAGATGAAATTTAGGCGATGTTCAAGGAGGATAATGAGAAGATACAGAAAGAAAAAGACCAACCGCTTGTAGAGAAGACTGCGGTCAAGAAGCGACGACTAAAGCACTTTGCTCTATGCCGGGTTTGGAACAGAAGGAATAAGAGTCAGTCAAGATGAAAGTGAGGAAGCTCTCTGAAGCCATTCAACAACTTCAAGCATGGGTAACGAAGATGGAGCTTCAAGAAGTGCCTAACACTCCGCAGGAAGTGCGCGATCAGAGGGAAGAAGCCACTAAGAGCGTAGTTGGAAGGATCATGACCCTTGCCTTAAAATGTAAGCAGTTGAGTGATCAAAGTGTGCAGACCTACAAATGCCTCACACAATACCTAGAGCTGAGTGTTGTTGCAGATACTCTTTAGGGTTTCCGGATTTAGTTGAGTTTTTTTGGGTAGTTTAAGAGATTAGATTTTCTGTTTCTTTGCCTGTATTTTTCTGTAAGACCTGAGCTAGCAGAGAGCCTAGTTCTTTATACCAGTTTTCCATGACTGTTGCTTGACGGTAATTGTCAGGACACACAGAGGTACACGTGGCTTGCATAAGGCCTGCACGCGTGTACCCGCGCCCTAACCTCTTACAACCCGCGTGTGAACGCTAGCTGTAGAGGTTTCAGTAGCGTGTAGGAGTTCAGAGAACTTTAAGAGGTAGTCCTCCTCTTCCCTGTCAGAATTATACATTCTTAGGGGGTTTTCTAGATCCTGTCTGAGTCTTGCTGGTTCATAGTCCTGTCTCAGTTTGTCTTTTTGTGTTTTGTTATTCCTTGCAATTATTTTTCTTTTCTGTTAGAAGAAGCATCCAAGCCTTCAAGAGACCCTGGTTATCATATACCAGAGGCCTCTTCCTGGTCTGGGTTGCCTGTGTTTATTTTTGCCTTAGAATTTATACATACACGCGACCTGTACAAGGTTAGCCCGCATGTACACGCATCCTGTTTCAGCTCAGCATGCGTTCACACGCGTGCTGTTTTAGTGATAGAAGCGTGCTTGACAGGCTAATTTTCGGTCAAGGTGGGGCAGTCATCCCCTCATTTGATGAGAAGTATTCCTCTCAGGTGTTTGAGTCTAGGGTTGAACAGTCAGTAGGTTAGGTCATCTTACCCTTAGCCTTCTTTTTCTTAGTTGATAGTTGGACAGAAAATATAAAAGGAAATTTTTTTTTTTTAATGGTTTTTAGGCAAGCTTAAGAGTCTTTGTTTTCTTTATTGCCATTGTGTGCTTTTACTTTGATTCTTTGCGATCTGCGCTTTAAGCCAGAATTTGTCTTTCTTGGTTTTGGGCTTGTCGATATTTTCCCTTTGTTGCTTGATTAGCACTTTAATAAAAAAAAAAGAAAAAAAAAGAAAAATCTTTTTATTTTCTTCTTTGTTTGAAGATTGTGTTTCTGCATCAATAGCTAGGGAGAAGTCTTTTTTTTCATAAGTTTTTTTTTCCAGTACATTTAGAGCATAAGTAGCTCATAGTCGAGCGAAATTCCTTTATGTTTGCTGCATAAAATCTTAGAAAAATTGAAAAGAAAAAGAAATCTTTCTTTGTGAAAAGTTGTTGATTTTTGCATTTAGTAAAAGTCTTTTGTTTCCAGCTTTTTTCATTTGTTTTTTCTTTGAGTATTTACACATCATCATTTTCACCTTCATACCCCGTGACATAAGAAAACCCATAAAAGAAACGCTAATTTAAAATCTATTAGACTTTTTGTTTGTAGGGTTCACCCACTAGTTCAGGACTATGGCCTTGGATTTGGTTGGAGAGGGAACTCTCCAAGGCCATTCAAAACCAAACATTAGAGTCTGTGATAGGGAGTGTAAAAGTCTAGTTTCATGGAATTTATCCGGGACCCCCCTCTAACACAGGGGATAAACACGAGGTCGCGTGCGGAAAGGTAGCGGAGATAACCCCTCCAAAGCCGGACCAAGCGTAGTGGAGAACACATATCGAGGGCTTGTTTTGGGATTCCGTCGTTTGCATTTGCCATGGGGATTTGTGGGTCTCGAATCCATTCGAGGTTCTTAGTTGTCTTCTGGACCATTTTCTCTCGACACCCTTGACAGGTTTCGGGCTTGATACCCTGCTCATTGTGGTTTACCTGACTTTCGACTGTACCCGCCTGGTGACTGTTCGTGTGCTGGAAAACTAGTTGCCAATATTTTTAGGGACATACACAGGTGACTGCGGGGGTATACCATGGTATCTAAGACAGACATTGGGCCACACTTTGCAGAGTATAACCGGAGGGTGCTTCCTTGTTCGAGTTGCACTTGCATCAGTAAGTTGCTCTAGTGTTGGTTGTTGTAACTGTTCTTCCAACTAGTTTAGAGTCTGCTTGTCTTATCTCTTAGGGGCTTCTTTTTTAGTGTATGTTACTATTTGAACGTGTAGAATACCTTAGCGTGTCTTGGATCTTCTCAC
>JASDQU010381049.1:0-11017 GCA_032191745.1 Picea mariana | reverse complement strand
TGTAATGGATCACTGTAATAGTTGCACCATCTCTAATAAGTTCTTGTGGTTTCCCCAGTGCTGAGTGACTTGGAATTGGAGGATCCAATCAAGTCCCCTTTCAGTTCCTTGAGGCCCTGAACCAAGCAGATCTTGCTTTCAGATTCTTTCTTCTGTAAATTGCCGAAATCCTGTTGCCCAGGTTGTTTGTTCACTCTTCCTACTAAGTCTTCCACCTGATCATCTTTTAATCAACCCACTGGCTGAAGTTAGGATTCCAGACCTCCTTTTTTCTTTACATACCAGACCCAGTCCCTGACTTAGAATGATATTTCCTTGAGTCTTACCTCCATTTGATCATGCCTTTAAAACAAATCATGACATAAACTGATGGGCGTTGGGCTCTTCTTCTGCAAGCAATCCAGGAGTGACTTCCATCGCTAACATTTCTGGTGCCATTGCCAGGGACAAAATTGAAGATTTTCCCTGGGTAGAACAACATTGAGCCTCTGAATTCGAAGGTGCATTGGATTATCGGAGTCTTTCAAGATTGCTCATTTGCACTTGGCGACTCCATTGTGATGACTCCACTGGGGAGAACCTGCTCTGTTAATTGTGGCTTTCATAGGCAGGCATATGCGGTCTCATCCACAGCTGCCTCTAGCTACGCTTGAAATAGATCCAGAGGCGGTGCTCAGAAAGGGAAAGGCCTCTGAAGAAGAAGCGTCCATCATTGAACCAGGTAATCCACCATATCCTTCTGTTGGAGCTCCTTTTTCTCCTGCTCAATTATTTGACAGGCCTGTCTCTGCAGTTCCTTGTTTCCTAAATTTTGGGAGTGTTCCTGTTGATTTTTCCTCTCCTGGTCTGGGACCGGAGGGTCAAGACCTTGTCACTCCCCTCTCTCCTGAAGATATACCCTGGTGTAGACCCAGGACCGCAGAAGAGTTCCCCACTCCTACACAAGGAGGAGCACCTGTTGACTTGAGCTCGATAGCCCGTTCCTTGAATCACCTCTTGTTTCCCACCCCACTCCAAGATTCATTCCCGACAGCCCCTTCACGAACTCCTTCTCCTCCAAATTATCCCCCACCTAATATTCCTATGGCTGGTGCTAATCCCCCTCTGAATAGAATGGACGCCATAGTTGCTGCTAGGTATGCTCCCTTGATCTTACCTCAGCCCACGAATCCTTTCCCTGCAGAAGATTACTTAAAATATATGCCCAAGTTCACCGGGGAAGGGGACATAACTGCGGAAGAACACCTGGCTACTTTCTACAGTTATGCAGACAACCTGAATATTGGAAATGAAGATTTCTGGATGAGGGTTTTTGTCCAGAGCCTGGATGGTGAGGTAAGGAAATGGTTTATAGGATTATCTCCCGGATCTATTGCTGGAATTGAAGCCCTAGATAATTCTTTCCTGAGGCAGTTGGGAGATAAGAAGGATTTCATGTATTATATGACTGAGTTCGGGTCCTTGAAGAAGATGGAAGGAGAGTTTGTCTCTGACTTCTCCAAAAGATTCAATAAAATGTACAATAAGATTCCTGATGAAATAAAGCCATCAGAAGCCTCGACCAAGATGTCCTATGCTAGTGCATTTGGCCCCGATTTCTGTCTTTTATTGAGAGAAAGAAGAGTCGCCTCCTTGGCTAAAATGAAAGCTGCAGCCATAGAAGTGGAATCCAATGTGTTAGCAGCCGATAGATTGAGGAACGAGGCTGACACGGGTAGGAGAAAAGGAAAATCCGAAGCCTCAACTTCTGGCCCATCGGTGCCCCACCCTCAAGTAGATGAATTGACCAAAATGGTGAAGTCTCTGTCTGCAGATATGGAAAGAATGAAGGTAGAGAGGAGGCAAGCGTACAAGGGCCCTCAGATCACCAAGAATAAAGGAGGTTTTCGGAGGCCTAACCATATCACTTCCCCAATGTTGCAGAGAGACAGAGATGACCAAAAAGTTCAGGCACCTTTTCAAAACAATTTTGTGGCTGAGGGAGAAGAACAAGAAACATACGAACTTGAGCCTGAAATCCATTGCTTTGGAGATACTCCTCCTTTTCCTCATCTCACTCAATCATCATACGAGGAGTCTCTCATGGACAGTCAGTTAAATGAATTGAACAAGGGAGAAAAGGCTAGCGGCGGTCAAGGCAGGTACAACCTGAGGTCCAACAAAAGGACAGCAGCACCTGATATCCCTGAGCAGTCCACTAGAATAGAAAAGCCTGCTAACGCAGTGGCAGATGGTCACAGAGGTAAGAAGGCCCAACCCCTCTCTCCCGTTGTCCATAATCATGTTTTTGAAATAAAATAAAAGCCTACATCTTCTTTTAACTTCGAGTATGAGATCCAAAAGATCAAGATCCCTGTGCCCCTCACTGAGCTGATTAAACATGATGAATTCAAAAAATGCTTCTCTGAACTTTTACAGTCTGAAGCCTCATGCCTTCCCTCAGACTCCATAAACCTCCAAGATGAAAAGATAGTAGTTTTCCTGGTCCCCATGGTAGAAAATAGAGATGACTCATCCCCCCCTTTCTACACATCCCTGAACGTACATGATAAAGTGCTGCACAACTGCTTGATGGATTCAGGGGCCTCTCACAACCTCATGCCCAAAACTGTCATGGAGGAGTTAGGGATAGAAGTTACCCGAGCCTATCATGACATTTATTCCTTCGAATCCAGGAGAGTTCAGTGTCTTGGAGTTATCAAAGCCCTGGTTGTTACCTTGTTTCAATTGCACATGAAGAGTGTGGTCATGGATATTGTAGTAGCTGATGTCCCCCCCAAGTTCAGTATGCTATTATCAAGATCTTGGATAAAAAGAATGGGGGGAACCTTGCAGATGGACCTCACATATGCTACTATCCTTGTGTTTGGAGGAGAGCATAGAAGACTATACAGGGAAGCCCAACTGGCCTACATAATCAGTGATGAAGCCAGCCCTAGCAACCATCCCATCTTTTCCTTGGACACCAACTTAGGTTCCAGTCTGCTCCAACTTACTCATGCTCCCAAACCTCCTCTTAGACTGAAAAAGAAGCCCACCATTTCCCCCGAACTTCCTTCCTCCATCACCCCCATCTGGAAACTGTTCTTTGATGGAGCCTCTTCTAGGGAAGGCGCTAGAGCTGGGGTGGTTTTTGTGTCACCTGCTTAGGAAACCATATCTCTGTCATACAAATTAGAATTTGAAGCTACCAACAATGTGGCTGAGTATGAGGCTCTTGTTCTGGGATTGAGAGCTACGAGGGAGATGGGAATTCAGGAAGAAGCAGTGTTGGGTGATGCAGAGTTGGTAGTTTAGCAGACCAGGAATGCTTATCAGGCTAAGCATCCTCGACTCAGGAGCTATAGAAATGAGGTATGGGACCTAGTCAACAACTTATTCTCAGCATTCAACATTTCATTCATCCCAAGAGAGGAGAACACAATGGCAGATTCCTTGGCTACATCGGCTAGCAATTTCAAAGTACCCTTGCCGCCCAAATTCAGATATGATGTAAAGGTAAAATACAGGCCCTCCATACCTGACAACGTCAAACATTGGAAGGTATTCGAGGATGATCTCGAGGTCAAGAGTTTCATGGAGACTGTCGAGGAATTTTCAGAAATGCACATTGACCAAGATGTCGTCTCAGAGGAAGAGCTTGATGGGGGTAATTTTCTGAACAAGATTGCAGGGCGTGACATTGTACAGCTACCCAACAACCACATTCCCAGAGGACTGGTTCCTTTGGAAAGACTTTTTGATGGAAATGACATATCGTTAAAGGGAAAAGTCTCAGAGGAGGATGCTGGTACTATTCAGTGCAACATTGGGACCAAGGGTGAGCCCAAATTTGTCAAATTGTCAAAGATTCTGACAGAGGAGCAGAGGTCCGAATACAGTGGACTTTTGAGAGATTTTGCTGATGTGTTTTCCTGGACCTACGAAGACCTCAAAACCTATGACACCTCTGTCATCGAGCATAAAATTCCATTAAAGGAAGAGGCAAAGCCATTCAGGAAGAAGCTGAGACAGATTAATCCCATGCTGCTGCCTATCATGGAGAGGGAAGTGAAGAAGTTGCTTCAAGCTGAGATCATTGTGCCCCTAAGATATTCAGAGTGGGTGGCCAACTTGGTGCTAGTAAGGAAAAAGAATGGAGAAATCCGACTCTGTGTAGACTTCAGAAACCTGAACAAGAGCTCACGGAAGGATAACTACCCATTGCCAAACATGGAACATATATTGCAAAGGGTGACAGGAGATTCCAGGATGTCCATGGTTGATGGTTTCTCTGGCTACAATCAAGTCTCTGTTCTGCCTGAGGACAGGGAAAAGACAACATTCACCACTCCATGGGGCACATTCATGTATTCTAAGATGCCATTTGGACTAATGAATGCAGGGGCGACTTTCCATCTTGCCATGGACATAGCTTTCATCGGGGAAAAGGATAAATTCGTGGTCGTTTATCTGGATGACATCACAGTATTTTCAAAATCTGATAAAGAACACCATCGCCATCTCAGGAAAGTTTTCTTGAAATGTAGAAAGTTTGGTATTTCATTAAACCCCAAGAAATCTCTATTTACCCTACAAGAGGGAAAGTTACTAGGCCACATAGTATCAGCCTAAGTAGTCAGGATTGACCCCAGTAGAGTTGAGGCGATACAAGCCTTATCAATCCTGAGGTCCAGGAAGGAGGTCCAATCTTTCCTCGAAAAAATTAATTTTTTGAGAAGGTTTGTGCCTAACTTTGCTGAGGAGGTAAAGCTTATAACAACCATGTTAAAGAAAGAGAATGAAGTAAGGTGGACCCCTCAATCGCGACATTCCTTTGAAAAAATCAAGAAGGCCTTGACTGAATCTCCCGTGCTTATCAGTCCCGACTACTCAAAGGACTTCCTTATCTTCTCCTTTGCCTCACCTGACACAGTGGCTGTTGTTCTATTACAGACAAATGACAGTGGGCTAGAGCAGCCTATTTCTTATTTCAGCCAAGCATTGAGGGATGCCGAAGTGAGGTATGACACTATGGAGAAGCAGGCTTATGCTCTGGTAAAAGCTCTCAAAGCTTTTAGAACCTATGTCCTGCAGTAAAAAATCATCGCCTATGTCCCCTCAGCTGCTGTTAAAGACATTCTTATTCAGCCTGACATAGACAGGAAAAGGAGTAAATGGATAGCCAAAATCCTGGAATTGGACCTGGAAATAAAGCCAACCAAATTGATCAAAGGGCAAGGTTTAGCCAAGTTGTTGGCTGAAGCAAACTGCCAAGCGTTGGGGATAAGTTTCATCAATGAATGCTCAGGTATTCAGCAGCATCAACTGTCGGACGTAGACCATCAAAGGGAGGCCCCATTGGCTTGATGTCCATGGTATAAGGATGTAATATACTTTCTGCAGGAGCTACGGCCTATAGACGGCCTACAAAAAAGAAAAGCAAGAGCTTTAAAGCTCAAAGCAGTTAGGTACTGCCTGATCAATCAAGTGTTATATTGGAAAGACCCCCTGGGGGTGCTTTTAAAATGCATGAGTCCACCAGAGGCCGAGATGATCGTGGCTGAATTTCACAGTAGCCTGTGTGGATGGCACCATTTCTGAAGAGCCACATCCCACAAAATCCTCAGGGATGGATACTACTAGCCTACCGTGTTCGCTGATGTCTGCAAAAAGGTCAGAGCCTGCATCAAATGTCAAAAATTTGCAGGAAAGAAACAGCTTAGGTCTCTGCCGTTGAATCTGGTGGTGGTTTCAGGGCCTTTCCAATAGTGGGGCCTAGATTTCATTGGAGAAATTCACCCTGCCTCTAGTGGGCAGCACAGGTGGATCCTGACTGCTACAAATTTCTTTACCAAGTGGATCGAAGCTATCTCCACCAGGAGTGCTTCCCACAAGGTAATCATTGGATTCTTGGAGGACCTCATCATAAGGTTCGACTGCCCAAATAAGATTGTCACTGATAATGCAGCCGCTTTCGGGTCTGAACCACTAGCCAAGTTCTGTGAGCAGTTCGGGATCAAATTGATTCACTCCACTCCATATTATCCACAGGGCAATGGTCTAGCGGAATCCTCCAACAAAATCTTGATAAGGATCATCAAAAGGTTGTTGGAAGACAACAAAAGGGCTTGGAATTCAAAGCTGAAATTCACCCTATGGGCTGATTGGCTGACTACAAAGAGATCTACAGGTCTCTCCCCTTTCCAGTTAGTCTACGGAGACGAATTTGTCTTCCCTTCTCAGCTGGCCCATCCTGTAGCGAAATTCCTCCAGGATTATCAAGAAGAGCCCAACGACATGGTCAGAAGGATTCATCAGCTAGTAGAGGTCCAGGAGGCCAGGGAACAGACAGTGGGTAGGATTCAGGACCATCAACAAAAAATCAAGCAGGTCTTCGATAGGAAGGCCAAGAAGGAGCGGTTCCAGATGGGAGACCTCGTGCTGAAATGGGATGCTCCTAAACAAGATAAGGGAAAACACAACAAATTTGAAGCCCTGTGGATTGGGCCTTTCAGAATCTCCGAGACTTTCTCAAATAACACATACAAGTTGCGAGATTTGGAAGGCGAGGAAGTTTTCAGCAGCCCAGTAAATGGGCACTTTCTTAAAAAATATTTTGTCTGAGCCTCCAGTGGCTCCTATGTTTGTAAATATTTCCTTTCTGTTCTTCATTTTTTACTCTTGTTTCGGCTTAGTAAGTGACTCCATTGCCCAACAACAAGGCACTGGAACTGCAAAATGAGTCCTTAGAGCATCTCAGGGACAAATCTATCCCCCATGGAGCCTAATGTTAGCAACAATTGTGGTATCAGGGAACAAAGGTATGCACGTCTGCAGGATTGCGCGACAGATGCCCAAGCGCAGCGAAGAAATCTGTTTGGGTCCGATTTAAACAAGTGAGCCTGATCATGGACATGAGAAGTAGTGAAAGAGACCCAGACCGTCCGTTTAGGAAAGGACGCATGGTAGAAGATCGACACCAGTAGAAAAGTCCCAACAGGGAAGTGCCCATCGGGGAACTTGAAGCCATCGGGATATCGGAGATCCTGGGAGCGAGAGTTTTATACATCGCAGAATTGTGATACACGATTTCCCGATCGACGGGGAACAACTATCAATCATGGAGGAAAGGTGGCAGGATTTTGCGATAGGAAACGGACCGTTGACACGTCAACGACCATGAGCCATCGAGTTTCAGGAAATCGCGAGTCCAGAGGATGCATGCTTGTTGACATCGCAAACCGCAAAATCCCGATGGAAAGTATGGTCGAGGGCGTATGATAGTGGTCGCTTGGACCAAGGCCTAGTCAAAGGGCTAGCACGGAAGGCGCATCGGCAATCGAAAAATCACGAGTCCTGTGGACGCAGACATCGTGTCATCGTGAATGTCGAAACTCCAATGGAGGGTTTGACCACGGTCACACGGAGGCGATGGTAATATGGTTCATGCTCTAGCTGGTAGAGGTTAGCTCCTAGGAGGAGGGGCTCATCGCACATCAGGATATCGGAGATCCATGAGGCAAGGAGTTCACGCATCTCAAACTCGTGAATCCTGAATCCCCGAAACCCTGAAACCTCATCACATACCTATCCCTTTCTGCCACGTCATATCCCCGTGTCATGCCAACCACAGTTTTCCCGGCCCCTGTGTTCCTCCACCTGGCTCATATACTTCAAAACCCATGGATTCTGCCACTTGCATTGGTCCTATCACTTTCCCTCTGCCACATCCATCCACATGGCCTCTCCTCATCTCATATCCACACTGAGCATGCCAAGTCACCCCTGCCTGATCACCGTCCATTCACCACTTCACGTCAAGTCCTCCAGTCATCACGACGGCCTCCACGTCTACCCGCTAGTCTCACCATAAATTATCCAAGAAAAATATAAACGGCAAAATGAGAAGGCCCCCATGTCCTGTAGGTACAGATTCGACCATGGCCTTTCCCGATCCAAATGAAACAGTTATTGCAGCAGTTGATGGTGTTTGGACATCGTTTCCACCATAAATGGAAAGTCCAAAAATGACTGTAAGCTTGTCAATTCATTCACAGGTCCTTTTGGAGCGCGATTGTGTTTGACTGAAGTTCACGACTGTCTAGAGACTGCATGTGCAGTAAGCATGCAGACGTAATGTCTTCAATGCGATGTCTCGAATTGGCTTCTATGTTTTTTCTCTAAGTATTTAGAGGAGTTTTCTCACATTTTGTAAGGATCGATGGTTGAGCTGAGCTCCCGATTGTAAATTTTTAATGAAGCATTGTTGCTCTGGTTATGTATGAGCTTTTGAGACTTCTTGCCTTATGAATGCCATTTTCTTTCATGTCTCTGTTTACACTGTGTTAGAGCAGCTCAGAATTGGAGGATCTAGTCGAGCTGTAGCTTTATAGGATGATGTTGTAATGGATCACTATAATAGTTGCACCATCTCTAATTAGTTCTTGTGGTTTCCCCAGTGCTGAGTGACTTGGAATTGGAGGATCCAGTCAAGTCCCCTTTCAGTTCCTTGAGGCCCTGAACCAAGCGGATCTTTCTTTCAGAGTCTTTCTTCTGCAAACTGCCGAAAGCCTATTGCTTAGGTTGTTTGTTCACTCTTCCTACTAAGTCTTCCACCTGATCATCTTTTAATCAACCCACTGGTTGAAGTTAGGATTCCAGACCTCCTTTGTTCTTTACATACCAGACCCAGTCCCTGAGTTAGAATGATATTTCCTTGAGTCTTACCTCCATTTGATCATCCCTTTAAAACAAATTGTGACATAAACTAATGGGCGTTGGGCTCTGCTTCTGCAAGCAATCCAGGAGTGACTTCCAGCGCTAACATAAGGGAACAAATGGTTGGGAGCCATGTGGATGCCATATGTCAGTGAGGTGGCATTTGGACTAATGAAGGCCTAATAAACTTTGGAAGGCCATAAATTTTGATCCAAGACTTGGATTTGAGCGTAATTACAGTCATTAGGAAGTTATTGATGAGAAAAAGGTATTGGTTGCCTAAAGAAGAGGTGTTGGGATGGTTAAGGAAAGGTGAAATTTTAACACCCCATAAACCTAAGTAAGGATTAGGGGTTTGGGTGGTCTTACAGAGTGGTATCAAAGAAGAGTCCAAACACTAGGCATGGATGGTCCAGAGATCAGTCACAGGACTGATATAAAAAGGTTGATATGATCCTATTAGAAAGAGTTTCTCTGCATTTAATTTTCTTTTCATTATCTAGACAAGTTCCTTGAGAAGAAGGACTGCAGATTGAAATCTTGTTTTGAGATTTCTTGTAATAGAAGGGTTTTTGTCACTTGGTGGAATAATAAATACTCCTACAGGAGTGAGAATATTTTGATAAGAATCAATGGATGAATGTGAATGGATGAAATGGTAGAATCCTATTAATGGTTGATTAGGTTCAAAGAATGAATGAAATAGGTTATTGTAATGTTGCATGTAAGTAAGGGATGATGGAGCTGAGGAAACTATTAATTACTGTTTAAATAAAAGACTAAACCATGTATGTGTAATTCCTCATGATTAGAGGATTGATGGAATATTATAAGGTTAATTTACCCAACCTATAATAAATTAAACCTATTGCTGGAATATCCATCTAAGAAAAAGTAAAAAGGATTCCTATGGACTATTGCTAGTCCTCATAAAAGAGGTAAAATAATATGGGAATATGAGAAGGTTTATGAGCTCAAGATTGTATTAAGAGAATATATGTTCCTAGTAGCCTAAAGGGATGTTTATGCATATGAGTGTAAGAGACAGACAGTTGGAACACATGTGCACTATAGACAAAGTAAAATGCTTGGTGCACAGGATATGTTGTAATGCATATGGTAATGGTTGCATGTATGTGATATGAAAATAGACCTATGATAACATGTGATTGGTTGTCAAATGTAAATGTTGATAATGATTTTGTGTGTAACCTTGAGAAGGTAAGGCTGACATAAATTCTAGTAAAGGAAGTGTTGGAGCATTTCCAAATGACCAATGGGCCAGATTGACATCTAAAGATGGATGGTAGCCATATGGGTATGGATTAATATGCTCAAGTAGAAGTTATAGGGAATGATAAGAAATAATTTCTTGGGTAAAGGTATGTTGACCAAGAATGGTTTGAGGTAGGAAGAGAGACTAGAAAGTTTTATTTTACTTCCCTTGGTAATGTTGTAATTACCCATTTAAAATTATGATTTGTGGATTGTTGTCATAGCAATTGGGTAAGAGTGATCTCTTGTTGGTTGATTTCCATAAAAGAGGATACCATAATTATGAGTATCCCTATGGGATTTTCATATGAATGGTTGTAAGATACCAAGGAGGAATGATATGGAAGTTTGAAATGCCAATTTTTGCGAATGACATGGAAAAATGTGCAAGCATTGAACTTCCATGTTGAATATCTATGTATGTATGTATATGCTTGAGTGCATGGATTGATTTTTTTATATGTTTTCCTAGTATGAAGGAAGAATATGAATATGTCTATGAGACTATTCATGTAGATGACTATAATTTCTCATCAAAAAAGGATGGTGTAAAAAAAAAAGTTCAAATAAATGAATAGGGTGATATAGAAATGTGTAAGCAATGCACATATATGAGGTATGAGTATATGTATACTAAAGGAATGGTATGAATTTCTTATCAAGTAGGATGTGAGGTAACATGTGTACTTCACAAATATGGATAAGGTCATGGGTGAATGGATGAACCTATGTAGGAGGGTCTGAACTATCTTGTTTAAATAAAGCTTAAGGAAGGTGTACTTCACCCCTCAGGAAAAGATAGCGTAAAATGCTGAAAGAGAAAGGAGAAAGGATGCTCTATTGTTATGAATACAAGGCAATATGATTGTTCCTTTGAGAATTCCATATAAAATATTGTGAAAGAATCATGAGTGAAATGATTTAAATAAATATGCAAGTGAAACTATAAAGTGTACATATGGTGGGCATACACAACATGTTGATGCATTTGGTTGAGTGCATAAAAAAAAATTATGAATGCAAACTGATTGCAAATAGATGC